>APFE030745653.1:179650-224629 GCA_000404065.3 Pinus taeda
GTGGGGGTATGTTGAGTCCCAAACCTGAACTTCCCTATATACCCTTTCAGCCTTCTTTTTCCATTTACTTCATCCACCCAGCTGTCAAATCATTGCATATTAGTCTAAAAAGATCTTATGAAATGGTTTCCTAACTATGTTTATGACTGTTGTTTGATTTAGATTTTTTGTTCAAACAGCTGCGGAAACTTGTCACTTTCCGCAGCCAGCCCAAGTTTCTGCAGCCATTTTGTCAAAGGCTATGTTATAGGTGTCCAATGGAGAAACCGGCCACATTGGCAGGATGCAAGTGACGTGTACATGGAGTATGTCCCCTCATATCAGCCAAATCACTCATAAACGGTCATGGTCAACGACGGTCAAAGGAAGGGCCAAATGAGGAGTTTTGTGGTGGCACGGCTCTGTTTTGCCCACATGAAGGTTTGCGTAGCACGATCCTTAGTTTCTGGAGGTACTGGCACAACTGTCTATCAGCCCGTGGACTAAATCGAGCAGCCACCACTCCATGGATTCAACTTCCATAATGACTATAACGCTAGATCTCAGGTCGTGGAGATTTACGTGTCTCTTGGCAGCATAAAATCTAGGAATTAGTTGCAAGCATTTTTACTTATAAATAACGTGTTGATATACGCTGGATAGTTAGTTTTTGAGATGTAATTTTGACTGTTGTTATCAGCCCACTGTACTGCACTTTACTTTGTTTTATTACTGCACTTTAATATATGAGAAGACAGCATTCCTGAATTCGATTTGTCACTAAGTAATTAGCTGGCCGAGGTTACAGAGGGCCCCTGTACACCAAAGCTTTGTATAGTTTCTTACTTGCTTTCATTTACTGTTTTTATAATCATTACTTGTATATATTTTGTGTTGTTTTGATGTTCATTGCTGTCCATATTTCCTTTATGTGTTTTTTTTCCATAAATGTTAGCTGATCAGTGCTTCTTTTATAGGTTTTTGTAGGCAGCCCGAGCAAATTTACATATTTTTGATAACTACTGACATGAGATCATCTTGTCCTTTCTGTTTATTTTCATTTACTAAGTTTAATTCCAGCATTGTCATTTCTTTCAAGTTTTGTTTTTCTTAATTACTTTTCTGCCATTTAGACATCATATTACTTACCTATTTATGATTTCCTTTCTATAGCCAAGCGACTCAATTAGCAAGGAATCAGAATATTACTTGTTGTAGTATGATTTAGTTTGCTTTCCTGCAAGTTAGAGATTGAATTACTTGTCATTTTCAAGAGTTGAAATATGAATGAGTAGTTAAATCTTAGTTTCCTTTTATGCAATTTAATTTCCTGCAATTTAGATATCATAATACTCAGCTTGTTTATGATTACTTCCTATAGTCGGAGTGAGTCGAGAGGTGAAGGGTCAGAGTATGGGTTGAAGTAGTGTGATTTAGTTTTCTTTGCTTTCAGTTATTGAGTTGCTTTAAGTTCCGTTTTGATTTTCTTTTTCATACAGCAATAAGGATACTGGGCCATTGTCACTAGTTCATTATTTTGGTACATTTACTTCTTTTGAGAATTGATTTCATTACAGTCAGTTTGGAAACATTCTTTTTTAGAACTTTTAAGTTTGGAAAATCATTGTAGAAATCACCATTACCATCCATACTTAATTTTCAATTTCGCCATCTCACAATAGGGAATCCACAGAAGATAAACCCAAAAACAAACTAAAAAACTCAAAAATGACAAAAGACTAAGAAAAAGGTTATCTTGCACATACAGTGCACTTCACTTCATCAGTTTACAACTCCCGGATTGACATTTTAAATAGCAATTTAGGACATACTAAATTGACTAAACAGCTGTCACGAACTGAAATTGATGAGTTGCACTGCAACAAAGAAATTATTGTTGCCCAAACTAAGAATTGGACAAAGGAGGCCAACTAACTCACTCTCTTAGTACAAAGTAAACTTAAGAGCATGCAGTAGACTCAGAGGACCATGGACCTCATGGTTGACGACCCAAATACCAAAAAATTGGTCGAGGAAGTGCAACAGGCTATTATGCAGGGAACAACCGATCTACAAGTTTTGAAGTTGGAGTTCCACGAACTCTAAGCAGAGATCAAAGTGCTAGCCAAGTGACTTGAGGACAAGTCACAAAATTGTGTTGGGGGCCTATTGGGATAAGGTGCCCTTGGGTCAGCTTTTGGTACTTACTTTTTTTATAATTTTAAAGTTTCCGCAATTTGTGGAAGAAGAGCATGAAGGTAATAAGGGTCAAAGGGGATTTAGTCCATTAGGTTGTTTGGGGATAAGAAGTGTTGATACCCACCCATGGTCCGCAGACCATGGTATTGTAAAATCAAAGAACATATATAGAAGGGACATAGTAAGTCTAGAAGATAACTCATAACTAATAGAAGATTGTTTGGGAAAGTAAGCTAAGGCAGGAAAGTTTGTTTCTTGTACTTAGGTGAAGGGGAAGGCTCTTGCAGCTAAGTGCATAGAGACCTTGGTAAGTCCGCAAGCTGAGTGCATGGGCCCCTACAGCTGAGTGCACAGGGAAGAAGAGTTTGTACTTGAAAGAATACATCTAATAAAGATAGTTTTGATCCATAAATTGGGAATCTGTGTATTTATGTTTACTTTTGTAGTTTCTATATTTTCACTCTATATATGAAATTATATGAATTAATTATTATCTTATGCATGAAAGTAGTAGATTAGTATGATTTATTGATGTTATGAATGTTTAAAGACCTTCGCAAAGATATAGATGTTGTTTATGTGAATTGTTGTAATTATCTATGTCAGAAAGATTAGGGTTCGTGAAGGTAGCACTAAGCCCTAGAAGCCACAAGAACCCATCACACAAAACTTTGGATGCAGAAACTTGGTTTTGCCATCCCCCAATACTTCTTCGGGTGAGGCTACAACCTACGCTACATGGGTTGTTGCTGAAAGGGCCAACAGTTTAGGGTTTTGTTGGTTGGCACAGCTAACTTTGAACCTGGGTCAAGGCCCATCAAGCGAAAACAAACATATCATGAATATGTAAACTACAGGTGTAAGTAACAAATCTAAGAATAGGGGTCTCATACTAATCTGAGATTCACCATGAAGCATTGATGCCTCAACACATTAACTTCCATTCCATCCGTTAGAGCATAGATACATTTTTCATTCATATACAAGTAAAAATATGATGAGAGTCGTACATAACTATTGTCATAAAACACATACATAGCCAACATAATAGGGACATAAAAACCCATGAAATAATAGCCATATAAAACAAATATAATCCAGTATAATACTCATAGAAATAAAAGGATAAATAACCTTTCATTAATGATGCAAAATCCAAACCCAAGATGGGGCTTCCACGTTCCACCCAACTATAGAATGGTTGAGCCAAATCTCTCTTCAACCATTCACCCTCGTGCCATATTCCAAGCATGTAGGTGGGATCTCATATAAAAAATCAATGAAAACTCATCCACGGCTTCCAGAGGCCATCTACGTCAACCCATAAAACAATGATTCCACCCCATGGTTGAACATCACAAAACCATCATCAAATTGGTCTCCATCCAAGCCTTCTAAGGCTTCCAAAGCATTTGTTCCAACCAAGGTTTCCAGGACCAATAACTCAACCCAAATCTTATACGGGGCTTGCAAAGCATTTCTCCAATCTGAGCTTCTAGGACTAGTAACTCAATCAACCAAGGGCTTCCAGAGCATTTTTCCAACCAAGACTTCCAGGACTAGTAACTCAACCTAAGTTGTTACAGGGCTTCCAGAGAATTTATCCAACCAGGGCTTCCAATAACTAATAACTCAATGCAAGCTAAGGAATCATGAGAACCAACCAAAAACAAACAATGAAAGTAAACCCACAATCACGATGGCTATCTAGGAAATGGAAAGGCTAGGCAATCCATTGTTAATCTAGTCAATCCTCCATGCCAATGACAAATCGTGACTAAGAATCCTCATGAATATGCCATGCATGATAAAACTAGTGAAGAAATCATACACGTAACTTGGTAATGGAAAGAAAATATGTTGTAGTTGTTCATATCGATGCCTTCTTGCACTTTCCTGCTCTTCCTTTGATTTCTTGCTCCAAGAATCCAAGTATGTTACACCCTCCAGGAGTGCTCCAAGAAGACTCTAGGTCTCCAAGAGTATGAGAGAGAGAAAGAATAATGAGAGAGCTCTGAAACTCAACTGACCAAGTCTAAGCAAAGATCTTGCCAACTGATCCTCATAAGAGTTTTTATTAATGGGGCCTTTATTTTTTGTTTTCCATTATTTTCCTTCGTTTTCCTCCTCACATGCAACCTGTGACCTTTCACCTTCCTTTTCTCCTAATTTCCTTTCTTTTCATAAATAAATGTTCCAATAATGTCATTCTTCCTTTCCAAGGCCTTATCCATTTGCTTTTCCAATTTCCTAAGCCATAATAAACTAAATCAACACCCATTAGGATGTTTCCCCCACCTTTCAACTTGGAATACATGTCCCATCATCCATGGTATTTATATATTTTACATGAGCTTTTAACCAAGGTTGTTATAGAACCCTCCTCCCTTGGGGAAACACCATCCTCGGTGTTCAATGACACCTATAACCAACAAGACTCCTAAAAACAAAGCATACTACCAATGGAGATTTATAACACAACTCGTTGCAATATTTACAATGAATACCTATTAAAACATGACAAAAATATTGTTTACTGGAGCTTTATAACAAAGCTAATTATGATATTTGCAACAATAACAACATATACTCATGCACATTTAATTCACCTAGAAAATAATTAAACTACCTATGGATCTTTATAAACCAACTCCATAGAATATTTACAATAATATACACATACACACATATATACATTTTCTCAACTAGCAAATAAACGAATACGATGCATGCATCCGCAACAAAGGAATCTAGAGGCTCACACTTCCACCCTCAAAGTAATACCAGGATTCATCTCCTTCCTAGGAAGTCCAGAATCCACTGCAAAGTCAAACCTACATCCAATGTCCAACACTACAATCCAACACCACTTGTACTCTTAGTGAATAGTTACTGGCTCATTGTTCTAGGGGCACACTCCCAATGTGCATCTGATTCCATATGGCATTGCTAATGACCAAAAAAAATCCATCCTCCGTCTTCCCTTCTCTGCTACACACTCCCTCAAGTAATCCATTCAACCCCTTCCATGCAGTCAGTCACCTTCCAAGTTCCACTAGAACCCCTATCTCAGGAAGTCCATCCCTTGGAAATTATTTCTCACATCGTTAGATACAAAACAAGGGCATATACCTACCTTAAAACCATCATGCCAGTCATAGCATGCTCATGGGAATCAATGGACACTATTGGGTACCAATGTCCCACAATAGCCCTCCCCCTAAAGTTATTTACTAGCATACTACTACATTTTCAAATTCCTTTTGTTGATGCTACTAATTCCTGCAGTCGATTTCGATCACCCAACTAGGTATGTTCATGCATTCCTATTCCAAGCACATAATTTCCACTAGATTCAAATAAATTGAAATAACCTCAAACCATACCTCATTGGTAGCTTGTCAATAAAGTATAATTGCAATCTTGTTTACTTCCTATCACAACAAGTCAAACTAGCATCTTTGACCAAATCATCATGTATAAACATATCACATCAGGTTAGCTCAAAACACAACCATCATAGATGAAAATCATAAATCACACATAACCATCATAAACCAAAATCATAGATCACATCTAATAATCATAGACCAAAATCATAAATCACATGCATAATAAAACAAGAAAAAAATATTGGTACTTATCCTTTAACCAATCCTTGGCTTACACCTTTGTCCTTATTTCGTACACACTCTGGATTGGTTGTCACACCCGTTAAACACCCAGTGCCTTCTCCTCAGCCATGTGCACACACACATAATTCACATCCCACACATACAACCATACACATCATACCACATCATGCAATACATGCATCTACACCTGACATACAACACAAAAACCTACACCCCTTGTATAATATAACACAATACTTGTGCCTGCACCTGGTGTAAAACATAGCACATCACATATATGTACACAATGTACATCACAAGACATGCATCAGTACACAATCTACGACACCACAAATGCATACGCATACACCTGATATACAACACAACTCATACATTTATAACCGATGTACAATGCCACACAATACATATACCTACACCTGGCGTACAACACAACAAAATACATGTACTACATAGAGTACAACACACCAAGTACACGTGTCACATTACCGCAACTACACTATACACATACATAGTACCACATTTACATAACGCAACATGTATGACACACACACAATACCACATGTACACAAGTACCATTTATAAAACACATACATAATACCACTTGTACAAAGCACCACCTACACAATGTGTTCTCATCATCACATGTACATGGCACCACTTGCACAATGTGTACACAATTCCACATGTACATCGTATCACCTGTACAATGTGTAAACGATACCACATGTACACAGTACCACATGAACAACATGTACACAACAACACATGTACACCGCACCACATGCACTACATGTACACAACACCTCATGCACACAATGCCACTTGTACCACATGTACACAACACCACATGCTCACAGCACCACTTCTACAATCATGCACACAACACCATATGTACATCACCCTATATGTACAACATGAACACAATACCATATGTACAAAACACTACATATACAACATTTACATAACACCATACACAACATTGCATATCCAACATGCGAACAAGACCATATGCACACAACACTACATATCCATCATGTACATAGCACCCTCTATACCCAACACTGCATATGCAATATTCACGCAACACTTTTTGTACCACCCTATACATAACATTACACAAACAACATGTACACAAACTATATATACAAAACACTGCATGTGCACAACATCACATATGCAACATGTACAACCTATACAACATATGCACAACAATATTACCACACATCCAAAACCACACATTCGTTACCAAAAAACTTCACTTCCAGTGTCTTATCCATGTTTTTTCTAGCATGTCGTAGACCAAAATTATTTCATTTCGTTGTTGTATCCCTCGATATAACATGTCCATAACATAGACATAATACAATAACATAATATCAACTCATAATCATATGATACTGACCTTGTATGTTTGTCATTACTAATCTTCTCAATTGATTCCTCATAAGACCATGAACCTCTTGATGCCATTCACCTTTGTAAGAAATCATTCCTCCACAATGATGATTCCTGACAACCCTGTCAGATAGCGACATAGATATATACATACATACATATATAGTCATAGTCAGACAATGACATACATACATACATGTATACATATATAAAAATCAACATAATTGTGATCATTACATAAATGAAAAATAACATAAGGTCTAGGTTAATAGAAATTCCTTTATCGATGCACAACATTAATACTCCACAAGTGTTGATACTCTACCGATGTTGATACTCTACTAATGTTGACACTATGTCGATGTTGATACTCCATTGGTGCTAATATTGTTCCAATGTTGATACTCCACTAGTGTTGATACTCTGTTGATGCTGATATCCACTGGTGTTGACACTCTGTCGATGTTGATACTCCAATAAGGTATGTTGTCAGGTATGTCCCTGAATGACTCAACGAATTTAATTGACATTTTCAATGATGACATGACCAGTCAGGGCCGAGGGCATCCATACCTTAGTTGGAAGGGGGGGGGGGGGGGGGAAGACTATATCACATTTAATTAACATTGATACCATTGTCATTATTACCCATACCTAATTAATACCACTTAACCATTCAACCATTCCACCAAATACCGCATCATTACCCACTCGCATAATATCTTCATCCATATCCTTCACACATACCAACATTAATGGAAAAATACGGCATGTACATACATACATGCCAATATTAAATTGTGTTTATTCCCAATGTATTTTAATTATTACAATGATTACTGTTGTTTTACCATAGTATTCTCCCAGAATTACTTCCCTTATCGCCATTTCCACTACCGCGTAGTTTCTCTGCTAACTATTCCCTCAATGACTCCCTATTACTTAGAAAGCTAGTATAGGTTAACTGATAGCTATAATGGGTGGCCAGGCTATCAGACATGAACCAGAGAATACAAAGCAGATATAGAGCTAACCAAAAGTATGGAAAAAATTTCAAATGTTGGATGGCATAGTTATTTTGAGTGATTATAGGAATTTGATGAAGGGGTAACAATCGAATTTGCATTGAATCTGCTGGGGAATTCGCAAAAAGGAATGCCACAATGCTAGTGGAAATTCCCAGTCAGCACCGAAACCAACTGTTATTAAAGAAGAATGTTCAATTAAAGGTGGAAATTGCAAAGCTTAGGAATCAGGTGACATGATTTTAGAAGCACGAAAGAGAGAAATGAAAAATCAAACACAACCAAATGACCACAACTTCTAAAGTGAACGAAATAATTTCATTGGCTGTGCAAACAGAAGATAAAGACGTAGTCTCAACATCTACACAGACATCTATACAAACAGAGGACATAGAGGTAATGTCGGTATCTACAAAGACCGAAGCACTTGTTAACTATTTGAAGAAGAATGAGAGTTCATTTTGTCAGGAAAAATTCAGAAGTGGAAACCCACTTCTTTTAGTTTCCAACATGTGGAAAATCCCGTGGAAGCTCATCAGAAGGAGGTAAGAGAAATTCGAGAGAATGTGGCAAGCGAAGTCGCCAACTATATAACTCAGTTGGAAAAATCTCAATAACAACAAGAAATGTTGTAGAAGAGAATCAGAGAATTGCAGGAACAGGTTCAGTTGTTGGAGACTAATAAGAATGAGATGCTTACTTTAGCGCAAGAAATGTTGGCATGCGGCCCCCTGATAACAGTTTCTCCCTTTTTCTTCATGAGTAGTACTTGTTTTTCTGTTTGGATAGAATTCACCAGGATTTGAGCCATACAATAGAAGACCCCATGTAATTGCTAAGGATTTTGAGAGTTAATAATTATGTTCATCAAAACTTGTTATGTCAACTCTATATGCAAGATAATATCTTGACACATGATCAGACATTTAACCTTATGCCATTTGTAGGAGATATCGAAATAGGGTATTTTGCATATTTTGTAATCAATCAAGTTAAATGGAAGAAGGCCTTTAACACATTTGAGGAAAATCAAGAAAACTTTCCATGGATGGTTAGGATGGAGAACTTCCAATACAAGGATATTGTTCTAAACATCATCAGTTTCTCAAGTTAGAGGGTTGAAAGGAATGAATGTTTGGGACACAATGGTGGTGTGTCACCCTGTGCATCAGACAAATTTATACCTTAGGGAGGAAGTTGAGGATGCCTATTAGAAACGTTGGATACTTTCAATGTCGAGAGTATGGGCACAGGAACCCTTTGGGGCATCCAAACTTTCAAGAGCATTCAAAAAAATTCCACAGTACATTGCTTGCATGCAACAATGTGGAGTTAAGTGGATAGGGTTAAGGTTATGGTTTCCTATTATATGGTTACTTTATGATCATTATGGGTCAGCTTATGAAGTGGATGAATATTGGTGGAAGGAAATTATTCACACAAATGGATATCAAGTACCTAGGACCAATATGGAAAAACAATATGACCTCACTCAGCTCCATGCGAGTCACAGTGGGTCCAATCCTCATTTACGCCAGAAGCAGTATGCATGAGGACATTGAACCAAGCCATTTGGGGGGAGATGTTGGCTAATGAGATTACCCATTTTTACCTACTTTAACATATCCCTTTCCATCCACTTTATAGCTCTAATGAAGTTAATTTGTCTCCCAGTTAATGAAATCTATAACACATTGGCATGTCTTCTTGAATTGTTGATTAATGAAGTAGTAGTCATAGGGGAACGATACTTAAATGACTTATTGACAAGATTATTTATAGATTACTCAACAATTTGAACCAGACATCATTTTTCAGAACAAAACCCATCGTGATGTCATCAATAATGAACTGGTGGAGCTATTTGATGGTTGATCCATAAATTGACCAACTACCTGGCTAGTTAGCAGAACCAACTCTCTTACTTATTTTCATTCTGTTTTGTATTAGAGGAACTATTGTATATTTTTGGGACAATAGGATAACCACAATTTATGGGTTTGTTAAATTTATGCTATTTCATGTAATGATGGTTGTGTATAAGTATGGCATAGCTGTGAAGAATTGGATGATATTCCTTTCGCTTGTAACAACATAACTCATCTTGTAATTTTTTATGAATTAAAAAGAGTAGAAGCATATCGTTAACTTGGTTTGATATGTAATTCTTTAGCCACAACCTTAATCAAAGAGTTGGGCCCACTCTTTTGATTAGGTGTTGTTGGAATATAGGTCGCGTGGTATAAGTATGGATTTTATTGATATCATTAATGTTTTATGATTTCTATTTATTTCCTTACTATTATTTAGAATTTTTGTTACTCATGGTTGATGTTCTTAAGATTGTTGTTATTTGTTTTGTTCATTTTTCTTGGATTGATTTAGAATTATTTTGGGCCAACGACTTTGTATTTCGTAATTGATCAATACTAGTTAGGGAACCTATAGCCTGCATATACCTTGAATGATAACCTTGAAATAATCAGATGGGCCATGGGTTGACAATAAATGTAAGAAGGGGCTGAATCTATAAATCGATATTAGGACCCCAACAATAACTTTGTTTTAATTTTATTCTTCTTTAATTTTAATTTTCATATGGTCATTTACGTAAATTATAGTGTGAAAAGGTGCTAAAAGAAAATTTCACATCCCAGATAGTTATAAGCAAATTGGGGAAGTCCCATGGAGGGCTATTGGCAAAGGCATTTTCCGACATGGATTTCCTCTCCCTAGAGATAGATTATATAGTAAAGGAAAAGGTTACCTAAGATGGTGAGAGGGAAAAATTTATGAGAAAACTAAGTTGTTGAGCTCTATATTCCTCAAGACAAGATGTTGTCGGAGGAATAAGCATGACATTATTAGGAGGAACTCTAGACTAGACCCAGTGTGGTCAGTGAAATCCTAGACTTGACCCAATGTGATCAATGGAATCCTAGGTTGGACCTAGTGTGATCAGTGAAACCCTAGGTTGGACCTTGTGTCGTCAGTGGAATCCTAGGTTTGACCCGGTGTGGTCTTTTTTAAGAAAAAATGTCCTACATGTGAAATTAGCTCAATCTGGTTTTGGAAACTAGTTCTCATTGGTTGGGAGGATCGTTATTTTGCCTAGTATTCTTTTCATAGAAGAAAAACTTAACTAACTAGATAAGTGATGCATTAAAATGAATTGTCTATATGATTGTGTAATAATTTTCTATACATCCTAAAAGGAGAATAGCTTAGTACTCATGAAGGAACTACTCGAAGTGTAGTCCCTCTATTGCATTACCAATCTTTTGGATGCCTTTAATAGGGGCTAAGACAATATGCACTTGGTGTAATTATGACTATTTTTTTCATTTTGATGATTAGAGAGATGGGTGATATCTATGTACTTGTAGATGTAATATGGTATTGTGGATATCATATGATTGGAAGTTTTATGATTAATGTTATTATGTTGGTCACATGCTATGATATTCTTACCATGGAATTTGTTAAACTAGCCAAGGTGCTTGTGGTTGGGACAATAAACCACTCATAGAGTGCTTGCCACCACCGATAAACCACCCATAATTTAAATATTGTGTGAAGTGGCCATGATTTCGAAAGTGTTTGTGAAGTAACAATAAGTTGGTATAGATACTTTGTTTGTTTTTTTATAAAACTTAACAATACATAAATATTGAAAGTTAAAATTGAATAATTTGTTGTTATAAATGTTTATGGCTATTGATAAAATTTTATTATTTTTTCTTATTGGTATTTCTTGAAAATAAAATACTTGATTTTTAAGGGATAGGATTCCCTTTTGGTTGTTTTGAGATAGATGTCATGAATAAAATTTAATGATGAACACCATGGATGGTGTTATCTTTAAGGGGGGCGTATGTAATATCCCTACATGTAAAAACTCATGTAATTACATATTGTGAAAGTATTACTCATTTAACATGTATAATGAATATTGAACATCAAGAATCAATTAGGGTTAAAAGGTTCTTAGGAACCACATTTTCCTTCCTTATTAACCGTGGATCTATGGGGTGAAATTATCATAAGCAACGTTATAGCCCAAGATAGAGATCAATCATCAAGATGATTAGTGAACAATGTAATGTTACACCATTAATCCTTGTGTACAGATATTTTCTTTGATTTGTGTATCTTCTAGTGATTTTACAACATAGAGTGGGCAATAGTGGGAGATGAAAATAAAAAATACATGATTGGAAATTCTACATCATGTGGAAATATATGAAAGCGATAAGGAGGAAAAGGGAATGAAATTGTATTGAAAACTACTATGTGGCTAGTTGGTAAGTATATTCAAGTCCATTTCTAAAATCATGTGAACCACCATGCTTCATTTCTTTGAAGACAGGTATGAAGGATCCACACACCTACTATACACTAACAACGCCAAAATTCCATAACATACAAAGTGACTATTTTGGTAATTCTCTGCAAGGAATGTCTAGATACCTTGAAGGAGAAAAAGTTGTCATTGGTATTCCTCTTATTAGAGTCGATTTTGGATGGGCTCGATGGCTATAATGGTTTTTAAGATAAGTAACCATGCTTTTATTGAAAAATATTTCATATGCATCAAAGGTAGATTATTATATTAATACTCTTGGAAATATTGGCATGGTTCCTATACATTAGATGCTTGAAAAGTTTGTAGGGATTTTTTTGTAAAAGGATAAAGAATTTTATTTTCTTGAAAATATTGCATGTGAATCGTGTTCATCAATGATAATTATTCATGATCCCTTGTTGAGAAAATATTTCACATAAATATGTTTCATAAAAGATATCTATTCATGTTATTTTGAGAAGGGATTTATTATTTATGTTATTTCTTTGGGAAAGGTTACATATGAATCTTGCATAAAAATTTAAGTACTCATATTATTTCTTGAAAAATGAATATGAGCTCATTTCCTTGAAAATAATATTTTTTGAAACCTTTGAGCACTACTGAGAGGTGGGGGGGAGAGGGTGAATCAATAGTGTGACTTATTATTAATTTTTGCCTTTTATTTACTTCTCTATTGAATCACATATATTAACAACAACTCATTGAAAATTTGCATATCTAGGCATAAATAATGAGCATAAAATAAACCACATGAGCATCATAAACATGAACAAGAACACAAGAAATCATCAACTAATGAGACACAAGATATTTGGTTGAAAACCCTTCACCGGGCAAAACAACACCCTTGCTACTATTGCACTGTTATGAATATTCCATTAAGAGAACATAGTATTTTTTACATAGATTGATGAATCCCATTAGCTAGGAGACTCAACCTCATATACAATCAATTGACTCTGATCAACCTAGAAACTCGATTCAACCGATCAGGTCAGAAGACTATGTTCTCCATGGATCTACGGACTATCATCCACCGAAGGACACCATGATTAATCGATCATCACCCCAATCCTATTGGACTATCCAAATACCATTGGATTGATAAACTAATTCCTTTTGATGAAACTTTGCAGTAACTACTCCGCATTCATTGATCCAAGTGCCTCTAGAGACACTTAATGATCCAAGAGGGCTTAGGAAAAACTCAAAAATCAAAGTTGTTGGATTGTAGTGAAATCAATGTCGGATCAAAGAACTCATAACAATATGTCTAACAGCATAAATGAAACCTCAATCTAACATCGTATGTGAAAGTTATGGCAAGTCAATTATTTTATCAAACTAAGCCCCTAACTAAATTTGGCAGGAGCGCCAAATAAATTTGGAGGTCCACTAAAATTCGAGATTCAACTAAATTTGGTGTAAGCCGCTAAAATTAACGGTCACTAATGAGGCAACAATCTGGCACTTACCAATGATGGATTACGATGGTCGAAATGGGTGAATTTGTCACCTCTTTAATTTTTCCAATAACCCTAAAATTCGCCAAACGAATTTTTGAGTGGTTTCAAACCTCCCAACGGACGCATTGTAACATATTATGTGTGTGTGTGGGTCGGGGATACAGGTGACCCAAATACCATCCAACCACATGAACAACCACCGTATATAATACGCGGGATCAGCGGGGCTTGAACCTATGTCGGCCAGTTGCTATGCTGCCCCAAGGGGCGACCCCATGAATCACCATAACAAAACTCCAATGTTACCCAAATTTTGACGTTTATTAAAAAAAACGAACCAAAATTGGGGCAGTAGGTTTTAAATCCAGCCCGCCCCAAACGATCTCATTAGTTTGAATGCCACCAACCAATGAGCCAACGACCTTTTTTGAAAACTCTATCCAAATTCTTATATAAAAACCAAAATTGCTTATTCGATCTGGGACAGAGGAGCAAGCACAGAACCAAATGCAGGGGAGAGCCATGCTTGGCACAAATTTCGAGGAGAATATTCTTTGATGCAGGGGAGGAATATTTAGATTCCCTTGGAGGCTAATTTGTGACAGAAGCATAAGTATCTCAACTTTATACTCATTTTTCTCAATTTTCCCCAAGGAATTTGATGGTGAAATCATTTCCGTCATCTGAGCAACATATTGTCAGTCAATTTGCATAGAGGAATATTTGTGGAATCATGAGGAATTTAAAAGATTCCCTTGGGGCCAATTTTTCACAGTGAGAGAATCATACCTACTTTATACTCAAATGAACCAGGATTTTGTTAAGAGTTTGATGGCATTATGCGTTTTCTGATTTGAGCAGTGGATCTTCATTTAACTTGGGGAGAGGAATATTTTTTGAGTCGCAAGGAATCTAAAATATTCCCTGAGGGCTGAATTTGGACAGTTTTAGAACCAGGCTGAATTTATACTCATTTTACTCAGTTTCTCGCAAGGAATGTAGTGGTGAAGTGACATTTGTCATATGAATAACATTATTCCATTCGACTAAAGAGAAATAATCTTTGGGGTTAAAATTCTCGAGGGTATATATTTCGATGATGTTAGAAAGGGGTTGAGTTTACAGTCATTTGACATGGTTTCATGCCCCAAATTCAACGATATAGTTCATTTCTTTAGTAGAGCTATGAATTTTCTGGCCATCCCCAGAAGTAGAGGTATATGATGCAGTGATGCCATGTCTTTCTTTGGATTTGGTGAGAGGATAATTTGATGTTGAGATCCTTATTTACCATTATGTTGGATAATATTTGTATGTCATTTCATGTGAGAATTATAGATCTTGTCATGCTAAAGGAGGGACCATATGAGTGAGACTTCCTATAGGAGATCATCTCATGGAGAGACATGCCACTCTAGCTGAGGGATTTTACCCTTGTAATGACAAATAATACACCATGTACTCATCATCATCTTGCATTTTTTAATAAAGCAGCCTCCCCACTCTTATCACTAGGCTCAAAGAAGTAACCCATAATGGGTGAACTCTGTTATCAACTTGTGTATGTTTTTGATATGATGGTTTTCATTATCTTTCCTTTTCTTTAATAAATGCCCATGTAGTTTTTCATACTCTCTCACTTGCAATGTTGCTAACATCACAAAAGTAATGTAACAACCCTAGTGAAAATTCCATGTAATAAAAGATAAAAACAATAACCATGCTTGATGGGACACTTATTCCAAGATGAATGTTGAGAAGGATAGCCTAGGGGGTGTTCATTTGGTTTTTTATGACTAAGGAAATTGGCAAAGGAAATGACTAAGGCTTTGCAAAGGAGCAATGGAACGTTTGGCACAATTATTTATGAAAATAATGGAAATTAGGAGAAAAGGGAGGTGAAAGGTCATAGGTTGCATGTGAGGAGGAAAATGAAGAAAATAGTGGCCTCATTTATAAACAGGATTTTTAGGATCAACTAGTAACCTTTTGGTAGTTGAGTTTTGGATCTCTCTCATTATTCTCTCTCTCACTCACTCACTCTTGGAAACTTAGAGATTCTTAGAGAAATTTGGCATTGGAGCAAGAAAGGAAAAGAAGGCAAGAGGAAGCAAAGATCGAGTAGGGGAAGGTAGGATCAAGTAGCTACAATAGGCTTCATTGCACGTATCAAATTGCATATGTATTTTCCTTACTAGATTTAGCATGCATGGGATTGCATGTGTTTCTCTTCTACCATAGAATGAGCTTTTCCAGGTGTGACAATATTTTCAGCCTAACCTTTCCATTTCCTGATAGATTTGATGCTATGGGTTCTCTCATTCAGTTTATGTGGGATGGCTGAATTGGATTTGAAGAACAGTGTGGTGGATCTCCGAATTGACAAACACATGTTCTGAATGGTCCCTAAACTCGATTGAGGATCATGAAGCCACTGGCCTAGTCACCCATGAATCAGACTATGGGTTGTGATAAAGCCCAATTGTGTGCCTCAGTGGACCAAGGAATCCTTACTGGTGAATGACGAGATATACGGTAAAGCTAAGAGGTGTATTTTCTCTTTGTTGGGGCCTAGTGATCCCAAAATGGCGTGCACGATAAAGCCTGGAGAGTATGTCTCTATGTAGGGCCCAGTGATCTCTAGATTGAACTGTGGATGCACGGTAAAGCCTGACAGGCTAGGAGGCAGTCAAATTCCTCATGGTGTAGGTGGAGAACTCCAATGGCATCCATGTTGAATCGTGTTTTTTGTGTGTTATATGAGTCCCACATTCATGCTTGGAATATGGCACGAGGGTGATTAGCTAAAGAGAGACTTGGCTCAGCCAATATATGGTTGGGTGGAACGTGGTAGTCCCATCTCCGGTTCGTTCATTGCATTCATTAATGTGAAATTCATTCCCTTGATTTTCATGTGTAAATGTATGGATGTGTATGTGGATTTTGATGGCTGATATTTTTATGGTATTTCTATTCCTATTATGTTGGTTATATGTATATTTTATGGCAACAAATATGTATGGATCTCAACATGTTTTTACTTGTATATGAATGGATAATGTTTCTATGACATAATACAGGATAATGCAACAATTGGCATGCAAGAACAATGGTTCATAATGATTCTCAGGGAAGTATGAAATCCCTACACTTAATTCTATTGTTTACACCTATAGGTGACATGTTGATGATGTGTTTGACAAAATCTATGTCATGGTTAGTAGGGCTCTGGTTATGGTCTTGTTTAGTTTATTGCTTTTTCATGATTGTTTACATGTAATCTTACTAATTGTAATATATCATTTCATTATGGGTAGTGGCTTGGGCTTTGGGCCTGGAAAAGTGTCTTAAATCCCAGGGTTGCTAGCACGAAACTGGTAATTTGGTCCCTAGTCACTAGTAGGCAAGCCTGTGAGAGCAACTTTATGTTGTTGGTCACTCCCTTGCCCATAGCATGAGAGCGACTGTGGCCTAAGAGATCCATAACATCAATGGGACCCAGGGAAAATTTATCTGAGTGACTGACTTGTCTTCTGAGGCTTCTTTTGATGATGTTGGATGATTGCGTGTGATGTTCCATCAACTCCACTTCCTTAAGGTTACATATGAGGTTGAATCTAATCATAGTAGCCTCTCATCTCCTATTTTCCCTAGTTGGAATGGTTACTTGGGTAGATGTGAGAGGAGGGTGTTATAGAGTTGTATCAAAGCATGGTTCAAATATTGGATTGATGGGTAGTGCGTATTGGTCATGCATGCATTTCAGTTTCATGTGTGTCTCTTACACTTTCATTTCAGGTGCTTGTTGCATTTTCTTGATGATTGATTATGGTTGTACTAATGTTGCCATGGAGAATTTGATATTAATTTCATGAAATGTATTTGTCATCAATGTGTGACTGGTTACATATGGAGTATATGTCACTTACATGTGGATTTTATGCCATCTACTTACATCCCTATATGTTAGGTTACGTTCTTGAATATTTTTCTTACATGTATCAGTCTTGTAGGTTGATCACAAGAATTGATCACTTATGTTTGACTACATGCGTTTATGTGTATGTGTAGTTGATTAGGCATTGCTTATGCATATTGTTGGTTGCATGTGGCAATGTGTACAATGGAGTAATGGTTGTTGTCATGCATGAGGTCATAACATGCATTGTTGATATGGCCTTGCATTGATGATTGGACTCTAACTAGAGCGATTATTATGTGTTGATACATTTATTTGAGTATGTCTATGTGTTGTTATGATTATGTTATACATGTATAAGGCTAATTTGGCGATCTTGCGGACAAGGTATCCTCCTCAAATTATACTAAGATATGCCGATTTATTATAATTTGGTTTATCTGACATGTTATGCATTGCAGGAAGAAATATCAAATTGATAGAAAATTGGTTAACTACAAAGACTCTCCTTATGAATCCGAAGAGCAGTATGGTTTTGGAATACCTTCTTATTTGATAGTTACACTAAGAATATTAAAGGAAGAGATAAGGAGTTGTAAGGCAGATAATGACCAAATCATACTGGCATAAGAGAAACAAGCAAAGGTTAATGCTATACTTATTTAGAGTTTGTCGGAATTGCAGTGAAAAGGGCCACTTCAAATCAGCCATGGACATAAGGATGGAACTAATGGGGCATATGGAATTAGGTCTCCTGGTAGGCACAGGTCAGATAAATATGATACAGTGAGAGATGGTAGATTTTTGGACACTCCAGATAGGAGGGGTGATGAGTACATGTACTATTCTAGTTTTGTTTCTAATAAACATCATGATTGTCATTTATATTATCCTAACAGGAGGAATGATAGGGGATACTTTCTAGATGAATTCAAGAAAGAAAAACCACCTATGTTTCATGCAGAGGTGAAGAAGCTGGAAGATGCAGAGGCTTGGATACTTGGAATGAATCAATTCTTTGAGTTGCATGAGTACACAGATAACATGAAAGTCAGAATAGCTATCTTCAGCTTGAAAGGTAAAGCAGAAACTTTGTGGGAACATGTGAAGTGGGTTAGAGACATCAAGATGAATGACCTAAGTTGGTGAGAGTTCAAGAGGCTTTTCAATAAGTACTTTCTAGAAAGGTACTACGATAGTAAGGCTAAAGAATTCTATGAACTTATGGGATCAATGATAGATGAAGAGTACACGACCAATTTCTTGGAGCTATTGAGGTATGTACCATATATCACTGATGAGAAGGCTAAACTTCAGTGATTTTTCAATGGTTTTCCATTATCATTTAGAGATCGGATTGAGTATGATGAGAATTAGTCACTTGAAGATGTCATTGGGAAATTGAACCGTTGTTATGAACAGTCAAAGCGTAAGAATGAATCTTAGCATGGATTGAAGGGAAAAGACAAAGGTAGAGATAAATGGAAGCCTAAGAGGACAAGGCCTCAGAATATAGATAGGAAATAAAATATGGCACCACAAGAGAAGTTTAATGCAACTAAATAGGGACACGGGTCACAACAGCAATAACATAGAGGCGAGGGCACTGGTCTATTGGAGTATTTGACATGTGGTGAGGTGAACCTTAGGAGATATCTTCCACAGCATCAGGATGGAAGGCCTAAGATATATAGTGCACAAGAGGCACAAACTGTTGGGGTTGTTGGTCAGAATATTCAACGTATCTATGCAGTAGTGGACAATAGGCAAGCATAACATCAAGCATTTATCATTCAAATGGAAGGTAAGCTTTGTGATCAAGTTATTTCTATTTTGATCGACTCTAGATCTAATTATAGCTATGTTAGTCTTGACTTGGTGGATAAGTGTGGTTTGAGTAAGGAATTGCATGCAGAGTCTTGGTTAGTGAAGTTGAGTAAGGGATTGCACATTTGACTTGAATGGTATGCCTATCGCAGCACATCTAAATGTATTACTGTTGGGGTCACCCAAGATTTTTCTGGGCATGAATTGGTTGTATCTACATAGAACCAAGGTAGACTGCTATGACAAATCCATTGAGTGTGTTGATGATAAAGGGGAACTAAGAGTCTTGCAAGGTAAGAAGAAAGCCACATCATTTAGGATGGTGACATCTATGCAAGCAAAGCATAGTCATAGGAAAGGGTGCAAGTTATTTGAAGTACACTTTTCTAGTGATAAGGGTAAGGATGTTGAGGATGAAGATGTGTTGAACATGTACCTAGTTTTGGAGTAGTTTTAGGATGTATTTCCTGAAGACATTACAAAGTTTCCACCTCACAGGGAGGTAGAATTTTCTATTGAGTTAGTGTTAGGGGAAGCTGTAACATTGAAAGCACCTTACAGGATGAGCACACTTGAGTTGGTCGAGTTAAAGTTGTAGTTAATGGCAATGTTGGACAAGGGATACATTATACCAAGTGTATCACCTTGCAATGCACAGGTCTTGCTTGTGAGGAATAAAGACGATGCTATCATATTATGCATTGACTATAGGAAGCTGAACAAAGTAACTATCAAGAACAGGTACCTTTTTTCGAGGATTGATGACTTGTTCAATCAGCTAAAGGGAGTAACATTGTTCTTGAAGATCAACTTGAGATTCAGATACCATCATGTACACATCAAAGAGGAGGACATTTACAAGACTGAGTTTAGGACCAAGTATGGGAATTATGAGTTTTTTGTTGTTCCATTTGGCTTAACTAATTCTCGAGCTACATTCATGTGCTTGAGGAATAATGTTTTGTGATCCATATTTGGATAAGTTTCTTATTGTGTTCATTGAAGATATACTGATATATTCTAAAAATGAGGAAGAGCATGTCGAGCATTTAGCAAAAGCGTTGAGGTTGTTGAGATAACATCAGGTGTATGCTAAGATCAACAAGTGTAGTTTCTTTCAGAGTGAGGCACGCTATTTGGGACATGTTGTCTCCAAGGAAGGAATTGTAGTAGATCTAGAGAAGATAAGGGCCATCATGGAGTGGGTAGCTCCTAAAAGTGTGGATGAGGTAAGATATTTCATGGGTCTGGAAGGCTATTATAGGAGGTTCATCAGGAAATTCTCAGAAATTGCTTATCCTATCACATCATTACAGAGGAAAGGTAAGAAGTTTGAATGGATAGAGGATTGTGAGGCTAGCTTTGAACATCTTAAGAAGTTTTTGACACATGCACCAATGTTATAGATTGCATATATGGACAAAGAGCTTGTGGTATTCACAAATGCTTGCAAGAGAGGGCTTGTTGGAGTCCTTATGCAGGATGGACAGGTGGTATGTTATGAGTCCCAAAAACTGAATGAGCAGGAACACAACTACTCGACACATGACCTTGAGTTAGCAGCAATCATACATGCTTTGAATATGTGGAGACACAATCTTCTTGGCAGGAGGTCTGTACTTATGAGTGGTCATATTAGGTTGAGGTATTTATTTTATCAACTGAGCCTGAGCGCTAGGTACACTATATGGTTAGCCATGATTAGCAAGTTTGATTTCAAAATTAGGTACATCAAAGGTGAAGAGAACAGGTTGGCAGATGATCTCAGTAAATAGGTACAGGTACATCACTTGGCAGCTATGAGCTTCTATGGGGTGGACTTACAAGATAGGATCTTGCGGGCATGTCAGCAGGATATCAAGTATATGGAGACTGTGGACAGGTTGTAGCAGGGTGTTGGTATAGGTATACGTGGAAGTACAAGTACAGGAATAGGCACAAGAACATGTACATGTGCACAAGGAATGGATTATTGTATTACAATGGATGGATTGGTCAAGTTCTGAGACAGAATATATGTGCCGGATAACAATGAGCTCAAGAAGGTGATCTTGAGGGAGTTTCATATGAACTTTATTCAAGTAACCCAAGTTATCAAAAGACACTAACGAAAGTGAAGATATATTATTATAGGCCAAATTTGAAGAGGGATGTAGAAGAGTTTGTGGCAATGTGTTTTGACTACTAGTGAGTGAAAGTAGAGCGTAAACATTGATGTGGACTGCTATGACCGATTACGATTCTCGAATGGAAATGGGATGTTATTTCCATGGATTTCATCATAGGGCTTCCTAAGATAGTGAAGAAGCATGATCCCATCATGGTCATTGTGGATAGGTTGAAAAATGTTTCACATTTCATTATGATTAAGTCTACATTCTCAGCTAGCAATGTAGCATAGATATTCATCAGAGATGGGATTAGGCTTCATGATGTTCCAAATAATATTGTGTCAAACAGGGATGTGAAGTTCACTTCCACATTTTGAAAGGAGTTATTTGTAGGTTTGGGCACTGAGTTGGCCTTTAGCACATCTTATCATCCACAATCATATGGACAAATAGAGAGGACCAACAAGATATTGGAGGACATTAATGCATTAGTGACAGAAATGAGAAGAGTATCTCCATTTAGTAGGGTTCATATACAATAATGGTTATCAAGAGTCATTGAGGATGAGCCCTTTTGAGGCATTGTATGGGCAGATTTGTAACATTCCCATTAGCTAGAGTGATCCAGTTATTAGGGTGTTGATTGGACCAGAGATGTTGGCAGACATGGAACAGGAGATGCATGTGATTAAGAAGAATCTAAAGGTAGCACAAGATAGGCATAAGAGTTATGTAGATAGGATCAGGTTGTTTAAGGAGTTCCAGTTTGGGGAATAGGTGTATTTGCATATCAAACTAAAGAATATATCCTTGCATATTAGATCACTTTCCAAGAGGGCACCATAGTTTTGTGGACCATTCAGTATCTTTGGGAGGATTGATCCAGTAGCCTATCGACTTGCACTACCTCCAATAGTGAAATTCCATGATGTTTTACATGTATCTTTTCTTAAGAAGAATGTTAAGGATGTTGATCATGTGATTGACTAGTTTGTATTGTGGGTGGAACTAGATGGAGAATTCAAGCCGAAGCCTCAATGTATATTGTAGAAAAAGGTGCTCATGCTCTAAAACCGAGCAACTGAGCAAGTTAAAGTGCAATGGAAGCACTTTGGGACCGATGAAGCTACTAGGGAGATGACAAATCAAATGCGGGCTATGTATCCTTCCTTATTTTTTGGTTGAGTAAGATCATCTTCGATAAGGTGGTCTGGCATATGGTTTATTGTGGTTTGATACATGCTTTATGGTGGTTTGGTATAAGATTGATGATGTTTTGGTATATGCTTTGATATGATGTTTTGATATATGCTTAGATATGGTGTTTAGTATATGTTTTGTTATATGTTTTGGTATATGACTTGGTATATGTTTTGGTATATCTTTTGATGATCTTGCTATATGTACATATGTGTATGGATGTAAATACGACCATGAGCTATGTTATAAAGCTACACTATGTGGTATGGGTGTTATGTCATTATGATTTTGTTGTCATGTTACTACGTTATCATGTGGTAATGTTATCATGATGTTATGATGTCATGTAGGTTGGTACTTAGCAAGATGATCATTGTAAATATTGTAATGAGTTATGTTATAAAGATCCACTATGCAGTGTGTTATCATGTTGTCATGATGTTTTGTTTTGAGCAGGTATTTCATTGTAAATATTGCAACAAGCTATGTTATAAACCTCCATGAGAAGTATGTCTTATTTCAGCAGGTTGTTGAGATATATGTGTGACTGAACACCAAGGATAGTGTCCCCCAAGGGGGAGGGTTCTATAACAGCCCTGGTGAAAATTCCATATAATAAAAGTTAAAAACAATAACGACATTTGATGGGACACTTATTCCAAGATGAATGTTAGGAAGGACATCCTGGGGGTGTTCATTTGGTTGTGTATGGCTAAGGAAATTGGAAAAGGAAATGGCTAAGGCTTTGGAAAGGCAAAACGACACTTTTGGCACAATTATTTTAAAAAATAATGGAAATTAGGAGAAAAGGGAGGTGAAATGTCACAGGTCTCATGTGAGGAGGAAAATGAAGGAAAATAATGGAAAATGAAGAAAATAGAAGCCACATTCATAAAAAGGCTTCTGAGGATCAGTTGGTAACCTTTTTCCAGTTTAGTTTTGGAGCTCTTTCATTATTCTCTCTCTCTCTCTCAATCTTGGACACTCAGAGTTTCTTGGAACACTTTGGCATTGGAGCAAGAAAGGAAAAGAAGGCAAGAGGAAGAAAAGATCAATTAGGGGAAGCCAAGATCAAAGAGCTACAACAAGATTCATTGTAGGTATCTTCTTGCATGTGTATTTTCCTTTCTATATTTGGCATGCATGGGATTGCATGTGTTTCTTTTCTACCATGGCATGGGTTTTTCTAGGTGTGAGAATATTTTCAGCCTAGACTTGCCATTTCCTGATAGCTTGATGAGATGGGTTCCCTCATTTGTTTTATGTGGAATGGTCATATTGGATTCGAAGCTGAGTGGGTTGGATCTCTGAATTGACAAACACATGCTCTGAGTGGTCTCTAAACTGGACTGAGGATCATGAAGCCGTTGGACTAGTCACCATTGAACCGGACTGTGGGTTGCGGTAAAGCCAGATTGTGTGCCTTGGTGAGCCTAGGAATCCTTGGAGGTGAAAGGTGGGATATACAGTAGAGCCAATAGGTGGATTTTCTCTCCGTTGGGGCCTAGTGATCCGGGGATGGGATGCATAGTAAATCCTAGAGAGTATTTCTTGGTGTAGGGCCTAGTGATCACTGGATCAGACTGTAGATGCATGGTAAAGCCTGAGATACTAGGAGGCACTCAAAATCCTCACAGTGTAGGCAGAGAACTTTGGTGGCATCCATGTTGATTGGTGGTTTTGGTTTCTTTATGAGTCCCATATTCATGCTTGGAATATGGCACATGGGTGATTGGTTGAAGAGAGACCTGGCACAACTAATATATGGTCGGGTGGAATGTGATAGTCCCATCTCCAGTTGGTTCATTGCATTCATTAATGTGAAATTCATTCCCTTGATTTTCATGTGTAAATGTATGGATGTATATGTGGATTTTGATAATCGATATGTTTATGGTATTTTTATTCCTATTATGTTGGTTATATGTATATTTTAAGATAGTAGCTATGTATGGCTCTTAGCATGTTTTTACTTGAATATGAATGGATGATGTGTATATGATCTAATAGAGGACAATGAAACAATTGACATGAGAGAACAATGGTTCACAACAATTCTCAGGTAAGTATGAAATCCCTATACTTAATTGCGCTTTTTACACTTGTAGGTTACATGTTGATGATGTGTTTGACGAAATGCATGTCATGGCTAGTACGGATTTGGTTATGGTATTGTTAAATTTATTACTTTTGCTTCATTGTTTCCCTGTATTGTTACTGATTCTAAGCTATCACTCCATTCTAGGCAGTGGCCTGGGCTCTAGGCTTGAAAAAGTGGCTTAAATCCCAAGGTTGTTGGCGGTGAACTTGCAATTTTGGTCCCTAATCACTAGCAAGCAAGACTGTGAGAGATAATTTATGTTTTTTGTCACTCCCTTGCCCATAGCATGAGAGAAATTATGGCATAAGAGATCCAAAACAGCAATGGGACCCAGGGACAGGCTCTATGCGTGGTGGACTTGTCTCGTGAGGGTTTTGTTGAGGATGTTGAATGCCTGTGTGTGATGTTCCATCAATTCCACTTTGATAAGGTTACATAGGAGGTTGAATATGATCATACTAGCCTCTCATCTCATGTTTTCCCTAGTTGGCATGGTTAGTTGGGTAGATGTGGGAGGAGGGTGTTACAAGTAAAACATCTTAGTTAATTTTGGTAGCTGAGAGATCTAGATCAAGTTTGGTATTAAAGTGGTCTTCTTGCCTATGTGAATTGCAAGTGTGAATGATAACCAGAGATTGAACGTGCAACAAGAATTAAAATGGAAAATAACAAAGATCTCTATAGGTCCCTCCTCAGAATGACATGCAAGTTAGATATAGTGTATGCATATAATGAGGAGAAAATGAGAAGAGGGGAATAGGAGAAAGAAAGAGAAGAGAATGATGCTCCATCTATCTCCTCGAGTGAAAATTCTTCTTCTTCGTCATCTTCTCATCATTCAAATGAGGAGATCAATCAAATCCTTCAAGCAAAGAATGTTGAATTGAGGAGACTTATACTAGAAGAAAAAGAGGAGAAGCAGAGATTGTAGCTTCAAATACAAGCCACAGAAGAGGTGTTGGGAAAGTTAAAGTGCAACTAAGGCTTAGTGAAGCCATCATCACCTGCTTCAAAATTGAAAGTTGAGGTAAACATTGTTGGTCGTTCTTTATTTCCATTTTCACATGATGTTATTTTTGTAGCAAGCCTTGAGGTACCCATCTTAGGAACCAGGTTGAGACTCCTTACCAAGATTTGATACATTGAAGGAGAGTGCTCGAAGGTAGCAGAATATTCCAAGGTATTATCAAAACCATCTAGGAAAGAGGATGAAGGGAACACATCACAATCCTCCCACAACAAGGTACATTGCATAAGAAGAGCTAAGGAAAGCTCTCATCACTAGGATTGCACCAGAGACAGCAAAGAGAGGTATAAAATGTCTCAGTATTCTAAAGTTCATTTTGATTACAAGACTATTGTTAATGATGATAAGAAACCATGGCATATAAAACCATTTAGCTTTTTTGGTTTCCACAACCACGTGGTTGTCGATTACTGGAATAGAGTGGCAGCAAGAAAGAGGATGAGAAGTGAAAGGCCTTCTCCACATCAGAGAAGGAAGAAATTTAAGCAGGTCTAAAGGAAGAATAATTTTTGCAATCGTAGAAACAAAGGTGGACATCAAAGAGCTAGATGTTGGAGGCTCCATCCAAAGTAACATCTCAAGGACAAAACACCCATGTAGGAACCATCTGGTGAAAATTTTCAGCAAGTAAACCAACCATAGGGAGATGACCCATTCACTTTAATGAGTGAGAGATGGACTTTCTAGATATAATAGCTTGTCATAGCTGAATTTTTTAAATTATGTGTTGTGATATAAATGTAAAAGTGATGATTTTTTTTCCATCACTTATCAAAGAAATGATGATGTTTTTGGCCTTTTGTTGGTAGTTGGAGTATCAGTTTCTATTATGATGTAAACTTGACCAAAGAGTCTGTTTTATAAACTCTTGGAACGTATGGGGATGCTTGGGTCATGATTGGACATGTAATTGAACATGTAGTCTACAAATATTGTACTATAGGTTTGCAGAGGATGGAGGTGTTGGTTCATCACTTATGGCTCTAAATGACAAAGGTGAAGGAGAAGGAAGTGTGGCCTGTCAGGGCACTTTCTATGCAAACAATGTAACATATCAGATGCAGATTATGTTCATGCTTTTAGAGGACCAAAATATCCTCAATAGGGAGGAATGATCCAGCTGGCTCTAAAGACACTCAAAGATCTAAGAGGGCTCAGAAAAGCACAAAAAACAATGTTTCTAGATTGTGGTGAAACTAGGGTCAAATCAAAGATCTTATTGCAATCTTTCTAACGATGTAAACAACACCTCAATCTGACATTGTATGTGAAAGCTATGGTCATTCAAAGTTTTGGTCAAACTAGACCCTTCACTAAATTTGGCAAGAGCGCCAACTAAAGTTGGAGGTTCACTAAAATTGAAGGTCCTACTAAATTTGGTGTAAGCTGATAAAATTGGAGGACACTAACAAGAAAATAATTTGGCACTTATCGGTGACGGATTCCAGTGGCTAGAATAGGGAAAACTTTTGCCTCTTTAATTTTTCTTTTAACCCTAAAAATCCACCAAATGAATTTTGGAATGATTGTTTTTATATAACAAAACAATAACGTAACATATTATATATATATATATATAGATAGATAGATAGATAGATATATATATATATATATATATATATATATATATATATATATATAAATATATATATATATATTATATATATATATATATATATATATACATATAATATAATAATTATAGATAATAGATAGATAGATAGATAGATAGATAGATAGATAGATAGATAGATAGATAAGAAATATATGGGTCGGGGTCGCGAGTGACCCAGACCTCACCCAACCACATGAACAACCACCG
This sequence comes from Pinus taeda, assembly GCA_000404065.3. Lineage (NCBI taxonomy): Eukaryota > Viridiplantae > Streptophyta > Pinopsida > Pinales > Pinaceae > Pinus > Pinus taeda. The sequence continues at coordinate 207,726 of APFE030745653.1, forward strand.
TATATAATACGAGGTGCCCACAGGACTTGAAACCGCATCAGCGGGTGGTCGTCTTGCCCCACGTGCGGCCCCATGAACCACCATAAAAATACTCTAATGTAAACCAAATGGAAAAGTTTATTAAAACAAAACTAAACCAGAATTGGGGGCGACGGGTTTTGAACCCAACCCGCCCTGAACATACTCATTATTTTTAATGTCGCCAACTAATGAGCCAAAGACTCCTTTCGAAAACTCTACCCAAATTCTTATATAGAAAACACAATTGATCATTCGACTAGGGATAGAGTGAGCACAAAACGAAATGTAGGGAGAGCCATGCATGGCATGTAGTTTGAGGAGAATATTCTCTTCAAGGGAGTAATATTTAGATTCCCTTGGACACTGATTTGTGACAGAAGCATAAGTATGTCAAATTTATACTCATTTTTCTTAGTTTTCCATAAGGAATATGATGGTGAAATCAATTTCCTCATCTGAGTAGGATATATTTAGTCAACTTGTAGAGAGGAACCTTTTGGAATCATGAGAAATCTAAAAGACTCCCTTAGGCCCAATTTTTCACAGTGACAAAATCATGCCAACTTTATATTCAAATGAACCAGAATTTTTCCAAGAGTCTAATGGCATGATCAGTTTTTTGATCTAAGAAGTGGATCTTCATTCAAAGTGTAAAGATGAATATTTGTGGAATCCCAAGGAATCTGAAAGGTTCCCTCAAGGACAAATTTTGATAGTTTCAGAACTTACCTGACTTTATACTCATTTTAATTAGAATCTTGCAAGGAGCATAGTGGTGAAGTCCAATATTTCATCTAAATAGCAGAACTCTAGTCAACTAGTGAGAAGGAATCTTTGGCAAATATTTGAGATTCTCGAGGGTCTAGATTTCAAGGGTTTTATAACGGGGTCGAGTTTACAGTCATTTGAAATGATTTCACACCACGAATTCAACAGTGTATTCCATTTCTTTAGCATAGCTATACATTTTTAGGCCATCCCTAGAAGTGGAGGTATATGATGCAGTGAAGCCATGTCTTTCTTTTGATTTGCTGAGATGATACTTTGATTTTGAGATACTTGTCTACCATTCTATTGGAGGATATTTGTATGCTGCTTCATGTGATAATTAGAGAGATTGTCATGCTAAAGGAGGGACCATATTAGTGAGATTTCCTATAGGAGAATGTCTCCTTGAGAGACATGCCACTCTAGATGAGGGAATTTATCCTTCCAATGATAAAGAATACACCATGTAATCATCATCATATTGCAACATTTAGTGAAGCGGCCTCCCCACTCTCGACATTGGGCCTAGAGACGTAAATCACACTGGGTAAACTTTGTTATCAACTTATGTATCTTCTTTGATTTGATGGTTTTCATTATGTTTCCTCTTCTTTAAAGTATGCACATGTCATTTTTCATACACTTTCACATGCAATTCTAATAACATAGAGTAAAAGATACTAGTTAATTATAATAGTTGAGAGATCCTGATTATTTATGAAGTCACTTCACATCCTCTCTATGCAGGAATCATTTCATATATTTTCCAATTGGAACCCAAGAATATCTACTCAACTCGATTCAACTCTGCAATACGACCTCTAACGGAAATACATCATCATATAGATCTCAATAACACCACAAATATGTGCTCTCAACTCTAGCAAAATAGTATTCACATCAAATTTGTATACTATCAAACCCTCACATAACTATAATGTTGCATAGTATAATTAACATCATATGACACTATGGCTATGTGTCAGATGCATTAGCAGCTCCTGCAAAAACAAATGTGGGAGTCCCCACTAAAAACACTACCAACTTCATTCAAAATATCTCCAAACAATATCTAATCCAAAAACATCAAATTTGATCTATTTTGTAGCATGCTTCAGTTATACTCCATTCTCTACCATTAATGCTCATTCACTGAAGAATATATGACATCCAATTAGTCTGAAGCATAATCACTATTTGTAGCCTTCTCTTACACATATTCACTCAACATCAACATCACTCAGTTCTAAAATCAAGTATATAAAACATGTAGGGAAATATTGAGCTTCGGGCTAGGATCAAAGGTGAAAAAATTGGATCAAATCAATCCACTATCACCATTACTTGTGAACTAAGGTTGTTTGCATCATTGGAGGACTTTTTCAAACCATTCCCAACCTTTACAACTTACTTTGGAATCCTCTTGGAATTTCCATGTTAATTTTCTTCCAATTTGTGCGAGGAATACAGAAAAATCTCATGAAAGTCCTCAGTCATATGCATAGCACTAGATGAAATCAACTGGAACCAATAGTCACTCCCATAGGCTTGTATTTCAACCATTGGAGCCTTTAAGCCACTCCCATAGGCTTGGCTCCATGCAACTAGGTCTAAGCATAAACAAAAACACCAACCCTTAAACTTAGAACCTATGCCACCTATTGGATTCTCTTCTTAAGCTTTTGTACATGCCTCCAAACCTCTAACATAGAATTTTGCACATCTACAAGTGGATCACACATGTATCCTAAGTTTCACTACCAAGTTGACCTAAAAGGGCCAACAACCGAGTTTGGAAAGGGTGCCAACAGGTCCTCCATTGTCGAATAATCATCTCCACAAGCTATAATACCTCTGACAAAACTATAATACTCTTTAGCACATCCCCATCATCAAACATAAGGCCATGACACTGTCACAAGTCATATCCATGAGCATAAGCATGTAGACCTAGATGAATACCTAGTTTCCGACACAACTAGTGTGCCAACTGATCATCAATGATACCAATGGTATCATCTATCCATCAATACATCACAAGACTAACATCATAAGGTTGACATCAATGCCAAGTCAACTAGTTGCAACCATGCCACAATGAAGGTATCCAAACATTAGATAGTTTACAAGGGTTGACATCAATGCCAACATGAGCTAGTTGCCATCATGAACCAATGCCAACATCAGCTAGCTAGAACCATTCACGCCATACTACCAACAATATCCCCCTTTTCAATTGATGGAAGCCATACACAAACTCCAGACCATCATCGTCTATCTCTCTGCCTTTGACATCAATGGAAAAGCGCCAACTCCATATGATAAGGCGACAAAACTAAAGCACAAATACTAAAGAAACTAACATGGCTGAAAAACCAATGGATATGAACAATCATCCATGGGTCCATACAAGCATTAAATGAACCAATCATCATCCAGAGCAGCATACCAACCATCAACCTCTAACAATAAGCAATGATATTCCAACATGAGGGAACCATACAAGCATCAATGAGAAACAACATAACATTAACCATGAGCAACATCAAGTATGTGTTATAATATGTACATGAGAATCAATCAAAACTCCTCTACATAACAACCACATAGCAACAAAATCAATGGTTATCATCCACCTCTTTGCTCATAACATGAGGAAAAAACCCAAAAAAACATGATAATAGCATGAGGCACACCATGAACACCTCCAAGCAGATCATAATTCCAACAATGGATGGTTGAAGTAAATAAAAGAAAATATATGATCCCCCTGAACACATGCCATCTCCAAGTTGTAGTGGCCACTGCCACTATGAACAATGCTTCCTTTCACAAATAGAAGCATCATATGCAACAAGACTATTAATTTTTACAACTGTGGTCAAATTACACCTTGGACAACTCAGATGACAAATATGATGATTGCATTAGATTCCTATTTTCTAGAGGACAAAAATCAACCTAAATATCACCTTATTTGGACAAGGGAAAATTGGTTTTTGAATTTATTTATTCACTCATGTATATTGGGTTAGGTCGGACCTAAGCACATGTTAAATTGGATAGGTTGCCCTCAACCCCAAGTGGAACCTCATGAAAGCCTATAAATAGAATAGACCTCGAGCTCATTTGATCACATTGATCAATCCATCTTCTCTTCTCTTATTGTCTTAGTTTGCATAGGTATGTCGGAGGAAATTTTGCACAAGGGTGTGAAATCTCAAGGGTGAAGCTCACATTGATCTAAGGTTTACCGATTCCTGGATACTAGCACAAAACTAGGAATTTTAGTCCATGGACACTAGCACACAGTGGTCTAGATAGCTTCTAGAGAGTCATAGATGCTGGCACATAAGCCTATGGGGGTGTCCAGGGTTTCAGAGACACACCAGGTTGTATTAGCCCCTGGACACTCATACAAAGTAGTCTTGAGAGCATTTGGGATATCAAATATGCTCACATAAAAGTGTTATGAGAGTGTCCAGAGTTTGAGGTAGATATGGGTATGTTTGACCCCAGGTGCCCTCATCCAATTCACCTAGGAGCGTCCAAATCTGTTCCAGATGCAGTCTTTTAGCTCTGTAGAGAGTGTCCAAGACCGCTATAGATGCTCGCACATCTCCCCCTCCCTGCATCTGCGACTCAAATATGATATTTTAGTATTCTAAAGATTCTTCTTAGTGACAATAGTGTTTAGAAGCATCAAGCAGGTGACTACAATCAATGATAGCACATTACAAGCATCAGAATGAGGGTTTCGATTATAAGCATGATTAGATTTGTTTCATGGATATCATAGTTTTTTTGTTGCATAGATAAAGTTATGGATCATTTTACTCCCTTTTGTTGAATCATTTGATGACAATCTAAGAAGAATAATATTTGCAAGGGTTTTCTTGATGGTGGGTTTTTCCCTGGTTGTAGACCAATCCTGGTGTCTCTATGTGTGCATGCTTTTGTTCTATTATTCCTTTATGTCCCGCTGCATTGACGATGATGATGTTGTTCTTTCTATATAATTACATATGCTGATGAATAATATTGTAGATCTGAATACTATAATGATGATATGGGGTGAACTTAATGTATTAATAAAAGAATGCAATTATTAAAGAAAATAATAATGTAGCCCTATGAAAAACTAACATGGTATCAGAGTTGGGCTGAAGAAAAGCCATGGAGATCACCCTGACGATGACACCTTATATGGAAGCAAGAAGACGATGGTGGAAACCCAAAAGAATTCTAGGGTTTGAAGAAAACCCTAGGCAACTTGATTATTAGGGTTTGATGGTTTCTATGAATTTAGGGTTGGAGAGAAAACCATGGTTTATGGAAACAATACGAGATATGGAACCTAGCTGGTCAATGTGAAGATGCTCAAGACATGACAAATATTTCATGAAGCCCTACATGGGATAATCCCTAGTAGACCCGGTTGGATAACTGAAGGAAACATTTTATATGGACCATGGACATTGATAACTCTTAAATATTGGTTCAAGAGGGAGAGGATCACCTCTCATTGAAGATAAGTATTTATTGACTTATGACGCCTCTTAATTTTGTTTACACCTATGGATATGATGATATTATTTATTGCTTCTACTTCCTGCATATGTATTTGAGTATATGGATGTTTCTAACCTCCTTGATGGGGTGTGATGAGGAGATCCTTCTTGAGGATCATTTGAGATGGAGGAAAGAAAAGCTATATCTAGAAAGAGCTAAATAGGTACTTGATGAAAAGGTGAGAAGAATTACAAGCATCCTATGAGAAGGTGCATAGGTATTCGAATACCACAAGGTATGCATGGTATGTTGTATTTTAGTAATAACATTGATGGCTAGGTAAGCCATAAGGTATGATGAGAATGTCTCTTTCTTTGATGGCTCATACATGCATATGAAAGTGGCTTCGATCTGTGTTTCCTGTGATGAAATGATGCACTTGGTGTTGAACATTTTGATCTTCCTGAATTCTATGAGGCTATCTAATGTTGATATATTGATACACTTGATGATTGGCTAGCATCCATCCATTGGACATCATGATTCTATGATACTCTTAATAATTTTCATGATGGATTTCATATGGAAGGATAGATAATTGACTCCTATGCATGAGTCTGTTGATAATGCTTGTGATAAGAATGGTGAAAGCATATGGAAGAGAGATTAACACTCTTTTTGTTTTGATAAAGCTTTATTAAATGACCTTACTTGATCTCATTGATAATGATAAGCATGGTAGCCTTTATTTTAGAGGTATAAATATGAGATTGATATTCTAGATATCTTACTAATTATGTTCTATCTTGATGACATATGGTTAAGATAAATGTCCTAACTTGATGGAGTGACTTGATAGAAATTGTTATTGTGTTCATAATCTATGAGATATGATTTTGCATCTATATTATACTTTGAGTCTAACCTTTACTGAAATATTGGTGTGATGATGCTAATAGCCATGATAGATATATGTTTATGATCTAACAGATCTGTTGTTTCTTGACTCTAGTAGAGACAGGTTGATGACATAGATTTCCAGTTAAAGGGATAATATCTTCTAACTCTTATTACTATTTGCATTTTGTATTGTTGAAGTATGATTTATGCGCATCTAACATAATTGATCTTAGATCTAAGGATTTTATAGAAATTAAGGATTTTTCTCCAGACGGAGGCACTGAACTCGGATATCGCATCCTTGGACGCACGCATGCTAAGGCTCCGGTAGTTTACAAGCAACTAAATATGCACCCATGCTAACTTAAAGGAAGCATCCAGGGGTTTGACTATAGTTGACCATCATCTAAATCTTTCTGAAGCTGTCTAAACTATGAATCAATGTATCTCTGACATATTCCGCCAATGTAATTTGATTTCTTAACTTGTTGGTTAAATTGTTGATCACATAAAATTGAAGTATTGTTCATGAAATCATATGGTCACCTGGGAGATGTCAGTTTTATAAATGTGTTTTAAATAACAACAAGATTTGAAAGCAGGAAAATCTTGGATGTTTTCCATAGCACGAACATTCATAATGAAGTTGTGTTTGCAGGTGACTGGGACATACACATAGATATGTCACTATGTTTGTGGTACAAGAGTTTGGCATGATTTGGTTGATTGATATAAATGAGCAATCTCTATTGTTGTGTCATGATACTTGACAACAACTTGGAATTTTGAATTGATGATTGAGATGTGCTTTTACTATAGATCACTTTATGATAGAAAATTTGGACTTGACCAGATGTCTAATGATTTGAACTAACGATTGTTGATTTTCCCTAATGTCAAAGCTATGTGGGCACAACGAATTATGTGAGTATTTGGAAATTGGCCTCCTTGTTCCTAGCACAATGGTTGAGGTATTGATTGTTGTGATCAACATGATAATGGAACCTGCACAACTCATCCTTGGTGTATGCATTCGCACCTAGAAACATAAATGAGTTATGAGAATGACCTCATGAAGTTTGGATTGATATTGCATGATTGGTTACAATTTGTTGGCATGATAATAAATGAAGTTGAGATTTGATATGAGCTTCACTGGCCTCCTGGTTGAAATAATTGATATTGTGATGTTGATGACTTTGATAATGGTTGTGATTTGACTTCTAAACTTTGATAAGATGACTCTGTTGATGTGATGGTACAACATTGATTTATGTAATGTTGGCTTAGCAAGGCATTATGTAGAATTACATGAAGCAAGCTCCCCTTCAAGATATGTCTATATTTGACAGTTATCTGGTGAAGTCGGGATGTTGAGTTCCAAGCTATGGCTTTTATTTTTTATTATGGCTTTGGTTTTATATCCTAATGGTCTACTCTTGATAGGTGTTGAGCCTCTGGTGATACAAATTAGAGGCAGATAGCTTCTGAAGCTTGAAATGATGTATCATGGCATGATGAATTGATTTTGGAATTTGGGAAATAAATTCTCTATTGCAATGTTATTGGAATTTTTTTTGGAATAATGAAAATGAAAATCCTTGGATACTCCGATTTGAAGTTCAAATATGTTGTTGAACTTGACATGGCATCCGACTATTGATTGAAGCATTTATGTTATGTTATAAACATCCACATGTATGTATATATGATTTTCATATAACTTGAATAAATTCATGAGTGAGCCGCTTCATTCACATAGAGTTTCCACCAAGCATCCTTTGAAATATCTACATGATATATTCTATATTTTAGGTTGAGATGTTTCTCCTATGATATGTGATTGCCTAGATGTACTTTTGATTAATGGAGACTATTGTTAAGAACACTTGGATGTTGCTTTATTATGAGATTTTCCATGATATCTTGGATGAGATGTCCATAGTACGATTGAGGATGAGTAGGATGTTGCTATAATGGCTAGATGTGAGGCAAGATGAAGAAGCTCCTTAGAGAATTGTCTAAGCATGATATGGATATGACATGGATACATTGTGACGACATAGAGTGAGATATGATTAGAAAAAAATCACACATTTATAGTTGGGACTGAGATACTATCATAAATTGAGATAGTGCAGCTATTCAAAAGAAGCTCAGGATTGTGGTTGACACTTCCTTGAGAGGGAGGATGATTACGGTATCCTTTGTGATTTATATGCTTATTTATATTCTAAAATGATATGTGATTTGATTTCCAGTATCAATAGGAAACAACTACTATTGAGACAAGACGATAGAAAATTTTAGTGTGAAGAGAGCAACGCTAATCGAGGACACTGAGCCAACTCTTACTCCCTGTCTCAACTCCCAGGGTGAGGATAGAGGGCTCTTGGGGTCGAGGAAACTCTGGAAAATATGGTATTGCCCCTATTTTTTACCCATAGGGTTGAAGATGTTGCTCGCTTGGCTTCATAGGTTCAGAGAATGTTTCTCCCCTATCTAGTCTTTGTAGAGTGTACCCCAATTGGCATCATACCCACAAGTTGGGCTTGTCGAGAATGTCGCTCCTTGTTTGGCTAACGAGTTGAGAGTGTACTTGGAGTGTACAACACAAGTCAATTATGATGTAGGTGTTCTACCACATGACTATTCAGGTTCATAGATGGGAACATCAGTAGGCAATAGGATGGGTTGAGATAACCCTATGCAATTCCGTATTGCGATTGAGCTCCTCGATGAGATTGGGGAGTCGATATGTGCTCCCCTATGTGTTTGGATATCCTATTTCTCATTATTGAGTTGTAGATGTATAGATCCCCCATGATATTCTAGGTCAAGATGTGCTACCTAATGTGGTTATAGGTTGAGATGTGCTCTTCGATGATATGCTCTCTGATGACGATTAATGATGACAGTTTTGGTAGTAGCCCACTGGTAGATATTCTAGGTAGCATCTTGATGGATAGAGGGTGGTAGCTTCGGCTCCCCTTCAGTAACAAATTCTTCTTCTTCTATATTCGAGAATGTTCAACATACGAGCAGGAACAATCAAGAGATAAGAAGGAATAAGCAAGGGATATATCAAGATGTACATCGATGATTTTTTATGATGAGATACTTGAGGTCATCATGGCATAATGACTACACGACAGAGATGATCAGGGATGATACTCTTGAAATTTCTAAGTATTACCCGTTAGAAACTTTATTTGTATTCTTTGGTTTATTTTGCCTACTTGTCTAATTAATAACAAGTTATTTACTCATATAAACACTAAAATAAACAAAATACAGTCTCAACCATCTATAGATCAACAACTAAAAAAATAGACAAAAACACAAGTGACATCGTTATTTTTGGACAATCGTCACCGGAAAAACCCAACTTGAGAAACCCAGTGAAACATTTATGAGGGTTATATTATTATGCAGTATTTATGAGTACAACTGGGTGCCAAACAGGCTCACCCGACAGAGAATAATAATCCTACTGTAATACCTCTCTATTCAGAAGCAGATATTCAGAAAGTCTGCCCCACGAAACCCTCTCTAGCACAATTTGAAGCTCAACGTCACCTCTCCTAGCCTCTGCATCAGCCTAAAGCCCTCTACGTTAGCCTTCTGAGGCTCTCTACAACCTCTCTAACACTTTGCGTCACTCCTGCAGCCTCTGCATAGATGATGTGGGCCCTTTTGGCCTCTGCACAGTCCCTACTAGCCTCTGCATGGCTCCCTCTGGATCTGCATCTGCCTCTTTGCCTTTGCACTAGTCTTCTGGCACTATCTCTACCTCTTTGCCTTGTACTCACTGCCCCTTGCTACAAACTAATCATTGATTCAATTTCTCTTAGCAAACCCCTCTCTATAAGATCAAATGACTCATGACTCTTGTGTGTATTCTCCAACTGACCCTCAAGCCTCCTCTTATACTTTTCCTGTTGGTCCTTCAATTACTGAGATTACATCTCTAATCAATGGATAAGATTAGATTTGGCTTGATCCATGTCATTTAGAACATTCTAACCTAGTTTTATATTAATACCCATTAATATTTTATATTTCCTAAGTTTACACTTAGGAACTCCATTAAAAATATTAATTAATTTAATATCTCCTTAACCATGTAGAATATGCTCAAACTGTTTTTCGGTTTTGGAGATACCATGTGCTTTTAAGCCTCTCCACAAATTTTCATGTCTAGAGAAAATATGATTCTACCCCAAATCAACACTCCCTCTTAGCGAGGATTGTGCTCTAGTAATACTCCACACTAAGCATCACCATGATTATACAACACTGGTACCTGTGTTGATGCTAGTCCTCCCCGCCCAACATCCTCTGCACTACTACATCCCATATTGTTACACAGTATTTTGTCACTGTCCTTGTTACCCCTTCTCCCGCACATTGGAGGACCTATTTCGGGACCTGTGAGAAGTGACATAACCTGAAAACACCTGCATTGTATCCCCTTGAGTATGTACTTCATGTGCCCTGAAGACACCCTCTGCAAAATACCCATAAATATAGCCCATTTTCCATTGGTTCTATTCCTTAGTGTATCACTCGCGCCAATGGGGGAAATCATCCAAAGAGGGCGCGCTAGCTAGTGCTCTGTCTCAGAGTCTCACTCGCGCCAACCCAGTTGGGTAAAATTTTTAACAAACCAACTTGCGAAGGTTCTTCCTAACTTATTCATGAACTAATTCCAGTTTGAGTTAGTTCAGTTGGGCTTCGAATCTCCATAGAAGGGAAGTAGTTCTCCACCTCTCATGGAAGCTTCCTAATGATAAGGACAATCCCATGAATCTTGTGGGTGATCTTATCTCCTTCCCCTCTCTCTATATAAGCTTGTCCTTTTTCCTTTGACAAGCTAGTTAGTAATTCTACTCTCCAAGCTCCAAATTCTAAGTCCCAAAGTCTGAGAATTTCTAAGTTCATGCTACAAGAGGCCTTGTTCATCCCCATAAGGCTATATCTTTAAGGAAAAGATCCATGTCCAAGTAACCAAGGAGAGAGAGGCTTGTTCCCCATCCCATACAATCTTTGCAAGGCATGTGTTGCTGAAGGAGGATTTGACGTCAAAACTTGGTTGTATTCTCTTTTGTTTATCAATAATAATAGACGACTATCATTATGGTTCCACTCTTATTGTCTTTATAATGATGTTTGAGTTGTATCCTTTCTGACTGATACATAGTTACATTTCTTGGATTTTATGCTTGTATTTGTGTTGTTCTTTGCATGTGCAGGTGTCTATTCATGAGGATCGTGAGGATTATGACTAGCTGAAGCGAAAGAACAGGAGCGATGACTCTTCTATGAATACTAGCATTGGATTCGAGGTAGGCCCTCATCATCGGTCTTTACTTTGCAATTAGGAACCTGCATGTTAGCATTGTTTGATTGTTGCTAGACCCCATTTAGGCTAGTGAGATTGCCTCTATCCGTAGAGGGGATTTACCTGTACAATAATTTGGTGACTCCACTGGGGAGTTGGCTTTTGCCTTGTTGCTTGTTTTGTCTTGTTGTTTGATTTGTAAACTTTAGACGGAGTCTAAAGTACGGCCAGATAGCCTTCGAAACGCTATTGCTATGCATTAGAAAAGTAGATCAACACCACTTCAGTCCATCTCCGGTTTGGGTTACAAACTGAACAGCTTGGAACTTGCCTTGTTTCTTGGTTATTTCCCGGTTTCTCCTGCTTGATTAGCTTTCTGTGTTGAATCCCTGTATTGCCTCTTGCCTTTTGGTGTACCTAGGTGCTATTGATTTGGCCTTGGCTCTTTGGTTTTTTATTTTTCCATAGCAAACTCGACTGATGCTGGTTTATAGCGTTACAGTCATGCCAGTTGGCGCAAGTTTCACATTGACAACCTGCGCTAATCCCTGAAAGGCGCTTGTTGCAGCCTGACAGTCACGCCAGACCTGGAAAATTTTGAAGCTTGCTTGGCTATGAACCTTTTGAGCTTGGTTTTTTTCCTGGGTATCCTTTTCAGACTACTTGAGTGTGCTGGAGTGTGATTTGACTGGCTTTGATCATTACCCTTTGGGTGTTTTCTTTTTCTATCGATTTCGCATTTCTAGCCCTAGGACATCTAATGGCGTTGTGTGTTGATCCTTCCTCAAGTGTTTTGATCTTTTTGTGGTCCAGTCGACTCTTTGTTTACTCCCTTGCACTTGTTTAGTAGTTGTGGACCATTTTGTTGCGTTATTTGGGTGACTTGCTTTGTCTTCACTTGAATAACGCTTCATCTCACTTTGAGCCTAGATCGTAAGGCTCACTGTTGTCTTTGGGATCTTTCTTGTTTCTTGGAAGTTTGATTTGTGATTTAAGGAACTGAAAGTGCTTGTATTGAATAGAACTTGTTAGTTGTTATTTCTCAAAGTTGTTTAGTGCATTTTGCCATTATCAAAAAGAAAAAATCTCTTTTTCTTTGAACTAGTTAATGAAAATTAGAAGTTTTCGTTTCGATTAGTGATTAGTGATCTTAAAGAAAAGTTTGTTAATTTGAATTAGCTGCATTAGGGAAATTCTTTGTTGTTTTGTGATCTTTTCATTTGCGTGAAGGCTCTTGAACCCTTTCGTAATTAGCCTTCATTGAATGAAATGACATGTTTTGGCATATAGATTGCATTTAGGGAATTTTGAGAGATTACATATGGTAGGACCTGAAAACCAAAACTTAACACAAGATCAACTTTAAAATAAACCTAATGAATCTAACAACACATTGGAACATCATGCTCACATTCTAGAGGTCTAGGCTAGAGACCTGCTCCGACGTCGTTAAACCTAGTCACTTTTGTTTCCACTCAAGGTTGGGTGATTCCTCCTTTTGTGACTCAATTGTGGTCTAGTACGGACTTGTGCTCCCACGTACCATCGAGTATATGGGGAGACTCCACTAAGTTATCATCCTTGATCCACAGGAAGTCGTTTCTGCCACCTTACAGCCCGTAACGCACCGAGCATAGCATTCGCGAAGATTGACTGTCGTATGGAAAGTCCTTGGTTTTCATATGATTGCTAAGGTGTATATGCAGTTTGACGGATTGTCTGGTAAACCCCTTGCCTAGTTTCTCCAGAGCAGTCACTTTTGATCCTTTTCGGACTCCCTAAAAGAAAAGGCTCATTTGAGCATTTATCACTTCGGGCTCATTAAACATTCGAAGGCGACTAGAGTCATATTTTTGTCCTTTTCTCGACTCTTTAAAGATGAAAAGGTCAAGTTATGTCCTTGTGTCTTAAAATTTATTCGCCCGCGATCACATGCCTTGTTAGATTCTATTTGTTGGCCATTTGATTGTGTGTCTTGGCTCTTTTTGAGCCCCGTGTGTGATTTTTAGTTTTTATGGCAACTTTTCCCGAGTTCACCAACCCAGGAATCCCCTCTAAAGGGAATCCTAGTCATTTTCCTCCTTTTGGGAATGTTGGTGCTCCTTACATGGCAATGTTGTCCCTTCCTGGGTTAACTGTTGGGTTGCCTGTTTGGTTGTTCTCGACCTCTGTGGTCCCTAGTGTCTCAATTACTGGTCAATCAGTTCCTCCACCCGAACAACATCATGTTGATTCCAAGGTGGACCTCTCCCCTTCTTCGCCTGTTTCTACGTCTTCATCTTCTATTTCGCCTGGTGAAAGTTTGGATTCAAGTAACTAGGTGGCTAAGAAGAAGAAGAAGAAGACAAAGAAGAAGAAGTCGCCTAAACGAGAGGCTAAACATGCAGCTACTACTCCAAGTACATCTCAGGTCGAAACTCCTTCTTCTCCTCCGCAGAAGGTTAAGTTTCCTTGTAAATTGTGCAAGGATGACCATCTTCTTCGTGATTGTCCTGGCCTTTCGAAGGTCTTAGAAGTATGGTCTCACGATCCGGCCTGCCTCTCATCACCCTCTGAAGCTCATGGCGATGCTACCCTTTCAACTGGCAATGGTAAGAAGAAAGGAAAGATTTGATTCCCCTGTAGGCTATGTGAAGGCAACCATCCCCTTCACCTTTGTCCACTCATGGATAAAGCTTCCGCTGTTTTGGAAAGTATTACAGCTTCTTCACCCCAACTTCCCGTTGGTTATCAGAGGCTCTCTTTAGATCCTCTTCCTGTCGACAAAGAGATTGATTTGGATCCTTCTCTTGTCCATCCTCCTCTTCCCGAACTTGGCTATGCTAAGCCCGTTCCAGACCAACCATTGGTCGGAAAGAGTGTCGACTCGGGTTCACCACCCGTCGACCACTCTGTTTTGGAAGAGCACCATGCTCATGTTCTTCTCGTCTAGTTAGATTCTCTTGAGTCCGAAAACTACTCTCCTATCCCAGCTAATCCCGAGAGTCCTTCTTCGGAGCAAGGGGAAATCATACGATTCCCCCACCAAGTAGTTCAGTCGTTTCCTTCAACTGGATTCACATGACTGCTTTCCGCCTTCCATCCCTCATGCCTTTCTATATGACAGTACATGCCTATGACAAGGCAGTACCTGGCACTGTGTTGGATGAGGGTGCATCTGTTAGTCTTATGCCTTCCACTACTTGGCAAGCTTTGGGCTCCCCACAGCTTGTGCTGGTCGCGCAGAATCTGATGGCGTTTAACGGAGGAACCAGTCAACCATTGCGGATCCTTCCAAATTTACCTATTACTTTGGGAGGCAAAACTATCTATATAGACGTACTGGTTACCCAAGGTGCTTTAGATTTCAGTCTTCTCCTTGGTCGTGACTATGTTTATGCTATGGGGGCCCTTGTCTCTTCACTTTTCCGTGTGGTTTGCTTTCCACATTATGGAAGGATCGTGACTATAGATCAGTTATCGTACTTTAGTCCCCCAGTGCCTCTTGCGCAGTTGTCATCCCCTCCTGGTTTTTATCCACCAGTTGTATCTGCCCCACTGCAGGTCAACTACGTGGCTACCTATCCCGTGCCTATATCCAGTGATGCTACCGTCGTGCATAGTGTCTTGGGGGCATTGGGTCTTGACTTCCAAGATGTTGTCCTACCACCGGGAGTGGCACTCTTGGATGCCATGACTTCTTGTTCATTATGATGAAGTCTGGTCGGAGCATAGTTCACTTTCCTTACGTCAAGCTCCTTAAAAAATGAACCTAGGTCTGGTCAGAGCATAGTTCTTGATCTTGTGTCAAGCTCATTAAAAAAACGAAATGAGGGTTATGAGGATAGTTCTTTTCCTGTGTCAACCTCATTAAAAAATGAAATAACTCCCTTTCCAAATCGAGTCTTTTGGTTAAGATCTCGTAAAATACAAGTCGAGTCTTTCCAAGATCTCAAAAGTGAACCTTCATTCCATCCACTTTGTTGAATGCAATGAAGCTTGGGGGGCATGTACCTCATTTTCCGTCATTATGTTGGGGGCATGCGAACTTATAACAACCATAGTTTTTCGTTTCAAGCTTGTGTAAACATGAAACCGAATCCAAGTAGAGTTCTCCATGGTTCAAGATTGTGTAAAATGTACCTCATTTTGCGTCATTATGCTGGGGGCACGCAAACTTATAACATGAATAATTTTTCGTTTCAAGCTTGTTTAAACATGAAACCGAATCCAAGCAGAGTTCTCCATGGTTCAAGCTTGTGTAAAAATGAACCCATAACCATTTTACATCTCGTGATTGTTGTCTTTATCTGCTAAATTTTGTTAGATGAGCCTTGGTTGTTTTCATCCCATCGCCACCATCTCTTTGGTAGATCATATGCCTTCACTTTCTTGTTTTCCTTTCCTGAGGGACCACAGTTAAGAGTGGTTTTGTTAGCCAGCCTCTTGACCATTACATGTTTTGAGTAGTTCCACCATTGCCGAAACCAGTTGCTACCTTTTATACCACTCGTTCCTGTAGAACGAGTCACCTTTAAGCTCTTTTATGACTCGTAAAATGTGAAAAGATTGACGAGTATTTTTTCCTTTTTGACTCCTTAAAGAGAATAAAAATGGAGGTCTGCTTTCAGCTCTTTTTTGACCGTTTAAAGATGAAAATATTGCCAAGTTATTCCTCTTGACTCGTTAAATGTAAATGAGATGTGGTCGTCCTTAAACCCTTTTCCGACTGTGTAAATTCGAAAATATCGTCGAACCCTTGTCGTTTCAGGTTCATTAACGGTTACGAAGCAATGTGGTTTCGATCGATTTTTTACTTTTTCAAATTGAAATCACTACTTATGAAAAGTACTCCTCGGTCGTAATGATCGGGCGGTTTTTTCGAGCATTGTTTTATACTTTTTCAAGCTTGAGAGACACAACTTTACGAAAAAGGACACCCCTGGAGTTTACTTTTCCGTTGTCTTTTCAGACTCCCTAAACATGAAAAGACACCGAGTTCCTCCTTTGTCAGACTCGTTAAAACTTAATGACATCGGATTCCGTTGAAATGATTCCTCCCAAGCATATGCTATCCCCGTCAATCTTTTCATCAAAAAATAACTGGGGTACTCGCCAGAAATGGTGGGGAAAAAGGAACTACAATTATCGTCATGTCGGTAGTATGTCGCTCTTGAACATGGCACTTGTCTGCATTCATGTCTTGGTGGGGACATCTCATCTTGTTTTTACACTTGCCTCTATGGGTTTGGGTTATCCTGTTTGACCTCTCATCTGCTCATTACCTTGTCACCATGACCCTTGATCATTTGATGTCAAATACTGCCAAGTCCACTGTCGTGCTGCCAATATGTTCAAGAGAAGTTGACCTCTGCAGAAT
>APFE030745653.1:240332-269938 GCA_000404065.3 Pinus taeda
TTTATATATGCCTCAAAAACCAATGAACTTAGGAAAATAAAACAAAAACTTGGGGCAATATCTGACCTTAAAAGTTTGTAATTTTTATTTGGCAGCTAACTTGCCTAATTGAGCTTTTAGTTTTGCAAGTTCTTTTTCCATGACTGCAATTTCTAATACAGTGTTCTCTAAATTAGCCATTTCTTCCTCAGCTGCCTCCCATTTCTCCTTTGAAGATGAGGGTTTGGTTTCCTTGACAATGGGAACTTTTTTATCTATCTCTTTCTTTTTGACTTCCTTTGCTTTTTCTGCTTGAGGTATCTGCTTTTCCATTTCTTTGGCCTGTCCTCTGGTGTATGGTTTTCTTTTGATTTCCTCTGCCTTCTCTGCTTTAGGCAGTTGTTTAATTTCCTTTGTTGCAGTTACCTTGACAACTACTTCATCATTATGAGTTTGCTGTTTTGATTTGCCCCCTGGTGACTGGCCTTCGTGGTTTGACCATAAATTCCTTTCCAGACTCTTCACTTAACCTTTTCGAGGCCTTTGATTTTTTGGAGCTATCAGGTGATGACTGGGTTAGGTCAATAGGCATTGACTCAACCTGTACTGATTTGGCTTGCTCAAAATCAATTACCTCAAGCAAATCATTTAGACTAGCCTTTGACATAGGGCTTTCTTCCACCGCTATTGATTTGCCTTTTTCTTTGCTTAGCTGACTTCTGGTTCTGATTCTTGACACTTGTTCAATTACACTTGGCCCTGGTGCATCTTTCTGGTGCTTGATTTTCTCCTTTGGTGACTTGGGAGTCTCCTTTGCTAACGATTTAGGTGTCTCCTTTATGACCACAGACTTCTCTGATTTCCTTGACTTGGTTTTGGGCTTCCTTTGGTCTTTCACCTCCTTTCTGAGCTCAGCCAAGGTAGGTTCTTCAATTCTTCCTTATTTTTCCCTATCCGGCATTGGAGTGAGACCTGTCTTGCTTTGAAAGCCGGCCATAAAAATAAAAGAATCCCAATCTCTACCAATTTTTTGCAAACCATCTAACACCAGCAACTTTATTAAACCATGGTGAAATAGGGATGTTTCACAATCATCTTTCTTTAACTGAAATTTGTCACACATTTTACTAAGACTTCTGAACAAATAGAAAGGGATGTCTATTGATGCTTTACCTGTGAAATGCAACAAGAGTTTGAAATGATAAGAGTAAACTTTGGTGTACCTCCCCTCGCATGTTAGGTATTTCTGGATGCCTCTAAGGAGCAGAGCATAATGTTCTTTTATATAATTCCTTGGCACAGCTTTGGTGAGGTCCTCATTTACATACTGTTCCTTCAAAAATTCCTTATAGGGAGTCGTGTCAAACTTGAAATTTTTGAACCACTCTTGTCCTCCTCTCGGAATTTCAGTGACAAGAAAAATGGCTTGTGGAGACACAGGAAACTCTAGCATTGACACCTTAGAATTCAAGCCAGTAAAATTCAATGCAAAAGCTTTCATTACCTCTGTATGTCCTCCCTTCAACTTTTCGCAAAACCTCCAGCAACCAGCATTTTTAAAGGCTCGTGCTACACCTTCATCTCTGAGTGTAAGATCAAGCCCCTCTGGCTTTGTTCTTAGACACCTTCCGGATCGATGTACTCTTTTCTCCATCTTGCTTAGAATATCTTCACACAGAGAACTAACAACAGCTACAATTCACAAAACAGCTTTGGCTTTGGAGTGCAAGCTCGCTTGCAATGATCCCTTTAAATGAAAACTCAAGCTTCTTTGCGTTTTTTCAAAAACTCGTCATACAACAAGCATGTTAACGCACCATGAATAAAAATTATGACACAACCATACCTCATAAGATCTCTTTAAAATAATTTTCATGTGCGTGATCCTAAACCTGATGGTGGAATGATAACCTATCATGACCTGGAGAAGACATCAACTGACAAGATGTGAACGGACCTAATGACTCATCTTCCCGGACTTGACATTTCAAGAAAATGCGCCGCAAAAACCCCGAATCCCTGATTTCGTAGCACAGACAATTATGAATTAACAAAATGCGCTACGAAATGGCTGGTAAATGATACGCTGCGAAAAGGTGAATAATGATTGCGCAGCTAAATTGGCCAATCAGATTGTGCTGCGAAACTGCACAAAATACAAATGACGCAAACAAGACAAGACATGCTTTAAATAATAATGATGGAGGGTATCTAACGGTTTTTTACAAGGACTCACATCAATACCTTTTGAAATTCTAATTTCAAAGTGACACACATAGAAACCTATTGACTTAAACAAAACAAAAAAAAAAAATTATATGAATCTTTGGACATAGGTGAACTGTGGTTTTGAGTGATAACAGGTGCTACCTCTAGGGCCATTGTAAAACAACTCCGTGGTCACATTGCCTAGTTGTTAGTTGACCCCTCTACCAAATTAACTTCTCTTCCTACCACCGTGATAAACTTTGTGCAGTCTACACAAAAACCCAGTGGTAAGAACAAGAAGAATAAGAAAAATATGGCTTCTTATGAAGAGCAGTCAACAAAGCAGTATAACCCAAAGTAGAAGGTTGTTTCGCCTTCTGACAATGGAAAGGAAAAACCTACCCAGTTCCCTTGCAAAATATGTGTGGAAGACCACATGACATATCATTGTCCACATTTTTAGGGATGCACATATTTCATTTCTAAAAAGGACACTGGCAAGACCCTTGTAGTCCTAAATAATCCTTTCCCCGCTCAACAGCAGCAACACCTTGTTGCAAACCAACCCCAACACCCGCAAGGGGGCAATGACAGTTTGCGTCATCCTTCAGCTGGTGAAGGACAATCTACTATTTACACCTTTGAAACGGTAGATCTACAAACCAGAGCCGAATCTTATGGAGCTCCAACCGCTAATGCTGAGGAAGCCTCCTTGATTCAAAACCGACTACCGCCTAACAATCTTCATATCGAAAGAACATTTGATGATCTTGTGATTCACCCCTCAAAAGGGGCAGTTTGTTGCACAACGCATAATACATCTACGCACGCTGCCCAGAACTACAGTATTGTATACGATTTGGTGCAAGCACCATCAGCTATGTCGGTGCTCGAAGTATTAAAAACCTATCCAGCACAAAGGAAAGCTTTACTTTCATAAATTTGTGGTATCAACCCTCAGGACTCCATGCTTGCAATTTTCGACATGAACAAATGTAAACCTCCCCTTTGACACCATCTTGCATTTCAGCTACAAATATTTTCGAAAGGGTGAGTAATACATAGAACTGTCATGACGAAGGTTCTTCAACCTACATCATGTCGAATTCATGTTGGCTCTTTTTGGGTTTTCCAACCCTATCCCCACCATCGAATTCCCTTAAATATTTCAACAGCCACACTTTCATCCCAAAAGGTTACCTAGCTAGCTACCCCATCACCTTGAATGGGAAAACAATAACGGTGGACATTAAAGTCATAGATAGAAATATCGACTATAATCTATTATTGGGTTGCAGTTGCACTTATGCCATGTTTGCCATTGTGTCTATTGTCTTTCGCATCATCCTATTTCCATTGGATGGAAAGATAGTCACAGTGACCAACTGTCCTTTTTCACCTCTAATTATTCCCCATTTCCCAGTGGCTTTGTACCTTTAGTGATTGGTATACCTGACTCTTACTTCAGTATCAGTACTAGTCTATTGAAGGGCTCTTCCCTGATGGGTTGTTTCCCTCTCCTGCCACCCATGGTTCCACAAACAGTCAATATGGTTTCATCCATTCCCCATGAACCAACCGATCCTTAGATCCTCCTGACCCCTTCAGACATTAACACTTACAGAGAACAAATGTTGTTGTCACCAGCTGAATTGGCCTACCAGGCCATTCAATCCACATCTGAATCTTTGATCACTTTGGTCACATCCAACAGTGCCACCTACTGTCCCATAACTGTTCCTTCTTTCGATCTCCTCAATCAAGTCCTACCTACGGACGAAGCTATTAGAGAGATCATGTGCTTAGACGAGCGACCTTGGGAGGAGTCTCACCATCATGTTTCGATATATGATTCGGACATGAAACCTCTTCAAATCCAATCATTTAACGCACCATAATTCGTTTCCTCACCTTATATGACTATCCAAACTTTGGACTTGGAGGGAAACATGGGAAATATTTCAAAGACATTGCTCGTTGATATTTTTTTCATGATAGGCATCGTAGAAAACATCTAGGTTGGAGTATATTGCACTCGTGAGGAAATTACAAGCATCACCTGCCTTTTTAAGGAATTTCGCGATGTATTCGCTTCATCTTATGAGGAAATTACTGGCATAGATCCATCTATTGTTGAGCATGAGATCAAGATATATGACAATGCTAAACCTATCTACCAAGACTGGGGTGGAAAAGATGTTACGTGCTGGTTTCATCTACCCTGTTCCCTTAACAGAATGGGTTTCCAATCTGGTTCTTGTTGATAAGAAACAAGGAACCATTTGTGTATCTATCAACTATTGGGACTTGAATGTCGTGTCTCCAAAGGATAATTATCTAACACCGTTCATTGACCAAATCATTGATGACTGTGCTAGTTGTAAATCATTCTCATTCATGGATGGTTTCTTAGGTTACAACCAGATTGCCATAAAATCAAAGGACCAATACAAAACTGCCTTCATTTGCCCATGGGGAATTTTTGCCTATCGAAAACTCCCATTTGGTTTAAAGAATGTTGGATAAAAATTTCAACTGGCCATGGACTACCCATTTCATGATATCAGACATATCGTTCAAGCTTACTTGGATGACCTTCCATCCCATTCCAAGAAGCTAGCACAACACATAGATCATTTAAGAGTTATCTTTCTTAGGCGTTTGTTCTATAACATACGTTTGAATCCACATAAATGTGTTTTATTTCTCAACTTTGGACACTTACTTGGATTCATTGTCTCCAAGTATGGGATTAGGGTTGATCCCGATAAGGTAAATGAAATTACTCAATTGCCTAAACCACAATCCATTCTGCAGCTCTAATGTTTACAGGGGAAAGCAAACTTCTTATGATGGTTCATCGTAAATTATGCTAAGTTGACGAAAGGATTTATGCACCTACTTAAGAAGGGAGTGTCATATCTGTGGGATGATCAAGCTCAATGATCATTTGATGCTTTCAAAAAGGTGCTTTTATCAGCCCCACTCCTTCGCGCTCCCAACTATGGGCGTGACTTTCTTCTATACCTAGCAGCCTTGCCATCCTCTCTAGGAATGGTGTTGGTTCAAACTCACAATGACTGGAGTGAGCATGTGATATACTATCTTTCGAAAGGCCTAGCTGGGCCCGAACTCATATATTCACATGTGGAAAATCTATCCTTGGCAATTGTCTTTGCTGTCAACCGCTTCCGACATTACATACTACTGCAACAGACTACTATCATCACCTTGGAGAATCCCATGAGACACATTTTGTCTTGTCAAGTTATTAGAGGTAAATATTCCAAATGGATAGTGATCCTCCAATAATTTGATTTGGTTTTCATTGCTACGAAGGCGAAAAATTCCATAGTATTTGCTGAAATTTTGTCAGATCTTCCCATTGTCGATCCTAACGAGATAGCCCACAATCCTCTTCCAAATGAAGCTATCTATCTTATCGAATCTATTGACCCTTGGTATGGTGACATTCTTGTCTACCTCCAAGCGCAATGTTTCTGCTCTGAACTATCATCTGGTGACCATCGTCACATCTGCCTCCAAGCGTGGCACTATTTAGTGCTTAACGATACATTATATCGTCATGGTGCTAATACAGCTCTTTTACATTTTCTCACTCATGAGGAGGCAGAACACGTTTTAAATGACTTCCATGCTAGGGCATGTGGCGATCATTTTTATGGCATATTTACTGCTCAAAAAAATTTGCGCACACACTACTACTGGCCAACCTTGTTCAGAGATCGTATCAAGGTTATCTGGTAGTGCCACCCTTGTTAAGTGTTTACAAAGAAAATGCACACTCCTCTAGCCCTACTACACCTAGTTATCTCTATCAGCCCCTTTTCCAAATGGGGGATAGACTTCGTAACTTGCAACTATATTATCATAGTTGTGGACTATTTCACGAAATGGGCCGAAGCCCTTCCCACCTTCTAAGCCGATGGAGAAACTAGGGCACTATTCCTATTTGATCAGGTCATCTTTCACTTTGGTGTTCCCCGCATGATCGTTACAAACCATGGGCTTCATTTCCAGAATCACATGATGTCTAACTTAATATCGTTGCTCAATTTTCACAAGGATCAATCATCCTCCTACTACCCCCAAGCTAATGGTCAAGTAGAGGCTGTAAATGGCGTCTTAAAAACCATGATCCACAGGTTAGTAGGAAATCATAAAAGCCACTCGAATCGAATTTATATCCTGCATTGTGGGCATATCGAGCTTAAGTAAAAACTACTACAGGCTTCACACCTTTTCAACTATCTTATGGCCTGAAAGTATTTTTACCAATCCAGTGTTAGATTCTTTCCTTACAAATCGTCATTGAACTCTTTCTTGGCACCACTACTGAAGAAGAGCGCCTGCTACACCTAAATCAACTGGATGAAACCTGTCGACATGCCGAATTGGCACTCAAAGCCCACAAGCACCTAGTCAAATCCCAGTACAACAAAAAGGTCAAGCCTCATTCTTACCGAGAGGGAGATCTTGTTTTGCTCTACGATAAAAAACATGACCTCTTGGGGGCAAGAACACTTCAACCCTTATGGCTCGATCCACATGTGATCACAAAATCCCTATGAAAAGGTGAATATGAACTTCAGCACTGGGAAGGATTCCCGCTCACTGAGCCCCAAAATGGGCTCTATCTGAAAAATTATTATGCCTAGGACTACACTGGGCATGTTCTTTGTCATTTTATGTATTTATAAGTTTTTCTTCTTTTTGATGTGACTAGATTTTTTGGTATTTCTTGAAGTATTTGTCTCATACATATTTCTTGTTATGAAGATGTCTTCATTACCCTTAGTATACATAGGATACGCAGATGGTGCCAGTCGTCACACACGGCACATTGTATCAGCTACTTGGGTCATTTACACACCTAAGTTGGAATTGTTTTGTTTCGGGGGAGTATTTCTTGGTACTCCCACCAACAATATTGTTGAGTAAATGTCCGTAATTTCACTTCTCACTAAAGCATCATCAAGGGACATCTCCAATCTGGTGGTCAGGTTAGATTCTCAGCTTATCATTATGCAATTGACAAATCATTATCATGTTCATAATCCAATCTTGTTACATCATTATTTAAGGGTACGACTCTTGTAACGTCAATTTGAGGTTATCACATATGAACACATTCCTAGAGAATTTAATACAGTTGTTGATTTGTGGGCAAACTATGTGTTAGATTGGCATCTGTCTCATTCATTATAGATACATGTATGAAAGTAAATATTTACATAGTTAAAATTTAAAAAAAACACTTAAAAAACATTTACATCATAAAATACTAAAATATCTGTAGATATATATATCGAATCCAGTCTTTTACATCAGAAAATTTCCCAAAACTTGGGTGTTTTATGTACAAAATGGCTACTAAGCCTAGTTATAAACACCCATTGGCTATACCACATGTCTGCTAATCGAACCTACTGCTCATAAAAAAAATAACACTACTCTAGTTATCCTTCGAACAGGGACCATAAAATGCTCAAGCACATCCACTATGTGTCACTGCAGATGAGCAAGGATCTCCCTCATAGGAAGGGGGGGCACACCCATGCTCAAGATCTCTAGGTTCCTTAGAACCTCACGAAGACTCTCAACATCACCCTCGCCTTTGGGTAGTTGGCCTCCTTGCCTCACTTGGCAAGACTTGCCTACAGGTCGTACTAGTGCCACATCTGTGTCAATCAAAAATCTTCATGGCAGTACTTGTTCACCCATAAAATCAACAAAAAACATAACATAAAAATTCAAAAGCTTAAAAATACTTTAAGTTCTCTCAAAATCCTTATTACCTTGAGGCCCCCAATTTGTACCAGGCAGCAAAATCAAGTCACGTTCACCGGTAAGGTCCATGCCCTCGTAGTCATAGTTATCAATCATCACAATCTGGCCACTAAGCCATTCGAAGAAATCTTCTTCGAAAAAAATTCAGATGGGTCCTCATCCTATGCGAGGATCAAGTGACGCCCATCACCTCTGTCTAGGCTCACTGCGATCAAGGGGACCTAAGCTCATTTGCAGGCACATAAATGGCACCCTCTCAAGTATGAAGGAGACAATGAGAGTGCCATACCCAAAACTCTGTTGGGTCTGGGTTTCACATGTGGTCAACTCTGCCTTCAACTGATGTAGCACTGCCTCGCACCAATTGAATGTTTGCAACTAGGCATAGTCAACCGCAAGCAATAGTTGGGCCTTTGTCACAACATGGGGACTTTTCAACCCCGCCAAGTGCACAATCATCAATAAAATGGCCCTCGTAGATCTGGGTCTAATCCTCTCTATAGGGACTCTGTTGCTAACAAGTTCACTCTTAGGGATGTAGTAAGCTCGAACCAACTCTAGGGTGGATTGAAGATCAGGCCTACCACTGCTCAAGCTTTCCAATGCTCCTCTGTATGAAAAACCTATCAAGAAATATATATCATCTCAGTCAATGGCCAACTCGTGATCCCCAATCCTGAACACTTGTTTGTGTTCATCCAAGCACTAAATAATCTAGCTCGAAAGGTCCTCCTAAACTTTCATCAAGTGCAATTGTGCATACTTCATCAACTCACATTGGCACAAAGCAAGTATGCAAGAAGGATCATTTTGCATTAGCAATTTGTGTCAGTCATGGGCTCATTCTCTCCATAGAATAGTCATAATGGCTAAAAACCTACACAAATCAACCCAAAAATCAATGCAAATGGGGCAAAAAATCTCATTAAATGACTGCCTAGGGTTTTGGGGTGCATTGTCATGCACTCATGCCCCCCTAGTGACAAACAGGGAGGATTAACGCCCTCCCCGAGGTCATAAAGGGTGTTTAACGCTCCATATAGGCTTGGAAGGGGGGATTAGGCACAATTAATGATCTAAGGCTCCTCAGATCTCCAAAAATCACCCCAAAAGCAGTAAAAGTTTGAGTAATGAAATATCAAGGTTTTGGCATCCACCTGGGACTGACGGCATGTTGAATGGTCATCTGGATCTCCCGCAATCGTTCGTGGAAAATTTGCTCCCCTTTCGCTCCAAAACACTCTCACAACTCTCAAATGATTCAAATGGTCAAACTGGAGGCTCAGGAACTCCCTTATAGTCACTTTGGAGATATGACTTATCTTAATTTAAATAATTAAAGTATAAGTAGTCCATTTCCAATGATATTTATCATGCACCATGACCCCATATCGGCAAAAATTGCTCATGTTTTGATGAAAGAACTTTCAGGATTGAACAAAAAAAATGACCATGTTCAATTCTCAATGAGCGCTTTCTTTTATGGTATTTTTTCTCACTCTAAAACTAAAAAATCCCCGAGTTTTTCATCGTCGGTCTTGTTAAAAACTTACAAGGACGGTCCAAGCAACTCTTTTTCCCTCTTTTTCTAGCTCACTAAACTGAAAACAAAAACAAAAAACAAAATAATAATAAATAATATATATATATTATATATATATATATATATATATATTATATTATATTATATATATATATATATATATATAGAAATAAATAAATAAAATAAACCTTGAGTTTTCTTCATATAACTCGTTAAAATTCAATGAAGGTCTTTTGAGTTTGTCATCATGTGACTCATTAAAATTTCACGAAGAATATTGAGGTTACTTTGTCTCCTCGTACTCATAACAAAATGAGGCAAGCATATATTGAGCATAGGCTTCTCTTTATCCAGGCTCAGTAGATTAACTTACAGGAAAGGAACCATTCTGGGTATCCTATTAATCCTTTGTCGCACCTGATTAAAATCTATGACAAAGGGACCACCTTGGAGTCGTTCTCTATGATCTTTTCGAACTCTCGAAATATGAAAAGGCCACTGAGTTGTCTCATCTGGACTCATTAGATGGCACAGATGAGGATATAATTTCTCTTTTTATGATCCTTTTCAGACTCTTAAAACATGAAAATATCGATGATTTTTCCTGTCTAGACTCATTAAACTAATCAGATAGGTCATAGAGTGACTCTTTTTACAGTCCTTTTCAGACTCTTAAAACATGAAAATATCGATGAGTTTACCCGTCTGGACTCACTAAACGAATGAGATGGGGAAAGTGGACAATACAATTGCTTTGTGTTATGTATTATGAAATGAGTTTTTTGGCAGCAGTCGCTCCCTTGAACAGGGCACTCCTTCAGATAAACCTTCCTTGTGACAGCCTCTCAATATGAATCTTACCATCCTATGAGTTTAGCCTATATACCCTGATCTTCTTGCATCTCTGTATCCTGACACTCTTTGGTGTTCATAAGTCTAGTGCTACATGGTTAAAACCGTTTTCATGCTCTATTGTTCAAGGGAAAACCTTTATCTTCTCTTTCCTCCATCAAACCATCAGGCATATCCTATCATCATGCCCTCTGTCACTTTGACCCAATGCTCAAAAGATTTCTCAAAAAACAATCATTCTTGTCCCGTTTCGTGTTGACTAATGTAGGACACCTCATTGCCTACCTTTAGACAGGTCTCTTCCCATCGACTTCAACACTTTATCTAGGAAGAAGACCCAAAAACACTTCAGTTCCTTGTTACTTGCAGACATCAGTGGTAGGTCATCTTGTGCTTGGTCAGGGGTTTTCATTATTAGCTCTTGGTTAAATGATTCTACAAGTGTTCGATGAAAAAAACATTATTCACACTCACTAGATTGCATTGTGCATCTTATATACCATCACCATTATCGATGGCCATCCTCACATCTGTTAATGGTCTCCATTATTGACAGGTAATCAGACGATTTCGTACATGTTCGACCTCAATGCCTACATTCACATTATTCGATATATGTTCGTGTGGTGAAGCAAAAATCAAGACCTTGGGTAGAGGCTTGCCTCACTCAAGCTTGTTTCCTCTCCCAAGTTGTGTTTATTGCTTTTTCGAGACAGCTCATCAGAATGATCCCATTATGAAACAAGCTCCGCACTGTGCTTATTGGCAGCCAGCATCGTCATATCTATTTTCTGAGAAAATCACTCTGACATAGCTATTGAGCATGGGAATGCCCGACTCATGACATGATTTTAGTTTGTATGTATATATATATATATATATATATTATATATATATATGTTGTATCAAGTTTCTCATACCACTTGAATCTCTGATCCTCTCTCTCTCTTCTCCAAAGAAAAGGATAGTTAAATATAAAGTATTTCGGCCATCATCGTAGCCTCTGATCTCACACTTTAGGGGGCATCTGCTATATAGGAAATTGGCCTCCTCATCAACTCAGAGGAGAAAGACATGATGATTGAAGCACTGACCAAGTTCACAGGCCTAGTTGTCAAGTTAACGATGTCTAAACAATAGCAACTTGCTTTATAAAGCTTCCTAGCAAGGATAAGGGTGCGTTAGTGCCCAAAGTAACTCTATCTATTACCTCAGGAAGAGCGTTAGTAAACCCTAATGATTTTCTATGGGTCAAGGGAATGAGTTGACTAAGAAATATCCCAAGATTCTCTCCTATGTCAGCTCACAAAAGTAGGGAAACATCAGAATTCAACTTGTTTGGGGGAATTACTAATTCCTAATAGAGTATGCAAACGGGAAAGAGCACAAAGGCATGGAAACATCACCGCTTTTGCCTAATGGAACCCATGAAGGACTTGGAAACCCTATCCTCACATGTTATATATAAAAGGCTACAGCCACTGTGAAAGAGGTCGAACCATTTGAAAAGATTTCCTATTTGACTGTCGAGCAGAGTCTCACACTAAGGCACCAGAAGAGGTTAATAAGGGAGAGAGAGAGAAGCTAGAGGGGTAAGGGAAGGCTAATACAACTGATAGATATAATCACTCTTTCTACATCAACATAGAACTGCAATTCTGCTTTCCACTCCAAGATGTTGGTAGTACAACTTGTTTATATTTTTATGCAATGTTGTTAGCATGAGTGGCTTAGATATATGCAACTAGATATATTTATATGTTCATGCATTGTTTATCAAGGTTTTTTGTTGTGATATTACGCTTGTCTTTGCTATGTGTAGGTTTTGAACTGGAGCTGGCTCAATGGTCTTCCACCTAGCTACATTACACTCTTTAGCAACACCACACTAAGACTCAAGGTAATAAGTCCTTCTCCCTTTGATATTCATTTGTTAAACATAGATATGCATGCATATTTGTGACAACTGCAGCTAATCTGACTATCTGCCAAGGATCCTGGGAAGATCCTTGAGGGTTTCTACATCACCAAACACCTGTGCAAAAATCCCTATAGCATTCCAGATGATAAAGTTGGATGCCCCATCTGACCTGTCTTGATCCTTCAGTCCATTCATGGCCATCTCTCTACTCTTCCTTTCGACTCCTCTGGGTCTCTACTTCCCTCCTAGAAGTTCTCTCTTCAGCTCCCTCTGAGTCACTACTTCCCCCCTGAAATTTCTCTTCTATACTCCCTCTGGGTCTCAATTTCCCTCATGGAAACCCACCTACAAACCATCGAGTCACATCTCTCCGATCTCCTATGCACCTGCAACACTGATCTAGATTTCTTGGCTAGAAATCTGCCTAGGTAGAGACTCCCTCTACCTTGGTTTTTCACCATTAGGTATTTTTTGTCTTGGAAATAACAAAACCCCACCAACTTCACTCCCCACAATCTTCCCACAGCTTCCTATGCCTCAACAACTAAAGGATTGAGCCTCTAGGCTCTGCACAATCCCAACGCTGACTGAATTGCTTCACTAGTCAACTACATCAACCCTCTTTATATTTGTGTGGCTCCTTCTTGAGCCTCTTCTACCCTCCTCGGCCTTTGTGTTGACCTCCCTCTAGCTCGAACTGATGACGCAATCCCTCTACGTCAACCCTTCTTTGTTGCTTTCTGCTAGGAACAACTTCTATCACTCGAGATAGTTGTTTATGTTGCAAATGCTATGATTCAGTTGGTGCCTTCAGCTCTCCAGTAATCTGCAATTCTCTAATACCATGTTGAAATTTCTAAGTATTACCCGTTAGAAATTTTATATGTATTCTCTAGTTCATTTCTCCTACTTGTCTAATTACTAACAAGTTATTTACTCATATAAACACTGAAATAAACAGAATACAATCTCAACCATCTACAGATCAACAACTAAAAGAAATAGACAAACACACAATTGACACCGTTATTTTTGGACAATCGTCCCTAGAAAAACCAAACATGGGAAAATCGGTGCAACAATTATGAGGGTTATATTATTATGCACTCTTTGTGAGTACAACTGGGTGCCAAACTGTCTCACCTGACAGAGAAAAATAATTCGACAATAATACCTCTCTATTTGGAAGCAAATATTCAGAAATTATGCCCCACGAAGCCCTCTCAACCACAATATGAAGCTCAGTGATAGCCCACTGAGCCTCTACATCAGTGTGAAACCCTCTATGTTAGCCTTCTGAGGCTCTGCGCATCCTCTCTTACCCTCTGCATCACTCTTGTAGCCTTTGCATGGATGATGCAGGCCCTTCTGTCTTCTGCACAGTCCCTACTAGCCTCTATGTGGCTCCCTCTGGCTCTGTGTCTACCTCTTTGCCTCCGCGTTGGTCTTCCAACACTATCTCTTCCTCTCCACCTCATATTCACTACCCCTCACTGCAAACTAATCACTGATTTGATTTCTCTTAGCAAACCCCGCTATAGATAATCGAATGACTGACCCTCAAGCATCCTCTTATACTTTTCTTGTTTGTCCTTCAACCGTCGATGTTACATCTCTAATCAACATCTAATATTATGTTTGGCTTTATCAAAGTCATTTAGAACCATCTAACCTAGTTTTATATTAGTATCCATTAATATTTGATTTTTCCTAAGTTTAGACTTAGGAACTCCATTAAAAATATTAATTATTTAATATCTCCTTAACTGGGTAGAATCTGCCCAAACCATTTCCAGGTCTTGGAGATCTCATGTGCTTTAGCCTCTCCACTAATTTTCATGTCTATAGCTCATGTGATGCTACCCCAAATCAACAGATACATGATGACACTTGAAGACACCAAAATGGCATGTTGACCAATGGAAATATATTAATAGGTGGAATTCTCACTTGTTGAGAGGGAGTGTTAATTTTTGCAAGTCCAGTCAAGTTATACCTTGGATAGATCAGATGATTGAGATGATGATTGCATTAGATTCCTATCTTCGAGAGGACCAAGATCAACCTAAATATCCCCTTATTTGGACAATCAAAAGTTAGTTTTTGAATACAATTTATTCACTCATGTATATTGGGTTAGGTTGGCCGTAAGCACATGTTTAATTGGACAGGTCAACCTCAATCCCAAGTTGACCCTTATAAAATCCTATAAATAAAAGAGACCTCAAACTCATTTGGGCACATTGATCAAACAATATTATCTTCTCTAATTTTCTTGGTTCACACAGGTTTATTGGAGGAAAGTTCGTGCAAGGGTCCGAAATCTCACGAGCGATGAAGCTCACACTAATCTAAGGTTTTATGTTTCATGGATGTTGGCATAGAACTAGGAATTTTTGTCCTTGGATGCTGGCACACAATGGTGTATACATCCGTCATAGATTCCTAGATACTAGAATAGAAGCCTATGTGAGCGTCCGAGGTTTTAGAGACAGATCATGCTGTATTAGTCCTCAGATGCTCACACAAAGTGGTCGTGAGAGCATCCAGGTGGCCATAGGTGCTTGCACAAAATCCTTATGAGAGAATCAATGGTTTGAGGCAGATTTGGGTATGTTTTACCCTAGACTACCTCATACAGTTCACATGGGAGTGTCTAGATATGTTCCGAATGCAGTCTTTTAGTTCTACAGAAAGTGTCCAAGACTCATATAGATGCTTGCAGAACTCCTCCTCCCTACATCTGGGACTCAAATATGATATTTTAGTATTCTGAAGATTCTGATCAGTGACAATGGTGTTGAGTAGCATGTAGTAGGTGACTATAGTCAGTGACAACAAATTACAGCCACTAGAATGATAATTTTGTTTATAAGCATGATTAGATCTGTTTTGTGGATATCCTAGTTATTTTGTTGCATAAATAAAATTATGGATCATTCTTGCATAGATAAAATTACGGATCACACCAATCTTGGTGTCTCTATGTATGCATTCTTTTCTTCTATTGTTCCTTTATGTTTCATTACATTGATGATGATGATGTTGTTCTTTCTATATAATTGCATATGCTGATGAATAATGGTGTAGATCTGAATAATGTAATGATGATATGGGGTGAACTTAATATATTAATGAAGAAATGTAATTATCAAAGAAAAGAACAATGTATCCCTATGAAAAATTAACAAAGACTCCACATGACCAAGATCAAATGACATATACAAAGATAAATACATGGTTGTAGCAGTGACATAAGACCTCATACATGCTCTCATATGACCATAACATGACCTCATGAGTCATGACTAGATGACCTAAACACAACACAATACAAGTACATAGCATCATGCAAAAAATATTTTTTTGGAAGAAGTCACATTGGAGATTTAGGTCGATGCATTTCAAACCAAAAATTATGGTTCATCTTCAGGACACGATGAAGAAATAGATCTAGTACAATGATCTTTATCATGCCTATGGCCTATGCACTTCAAACACCAAACCTCTGCACGCACTTCTGGCTTAGTCTTCCTTTATTTCTTTAAACTCTATAATTCTAGGTGCAGGCTTGTTAACTACGAGCGAATCTGTTGTACTCCTAGGATTGTATCTTGAATAGGTGATGTGTGCAACCTCGTCAAAATATTCAAGGCTTCTCCCTACATTTCTATCTTCTGTTGTGACAAATAAATTCTTAAATGCAGAATAAACGATGCGATAAACAAGTCATGATGCTGGCTATCTAAGATTTGCATGTTATCCTATTTGATTTGGTACTTCAACCTCTGATCAAAGTCCCAAGGTTTTTCCTCAACTATTATTAGTATCTCCTTAAATTTAATTACCAATTGTGCCTTTGATTTAGGCTTAGTAAATTCTTTTCTCAAATCTATCTGAGTCTCTACTAACGATGCATGAGGATTATCAGTGCAATACTTAATATACCAGGTTCGCGCGCGATCCAGCAAGGTGGTAACCAACTACACCTTCTTTATATTATCATCGGTGATCTGTTTCACTATCCGTACATCATTTGCAACAAACTAAAATTTCTCTGGATCCTCACTTCTTATCCCCTTGAAGATCATCAGCTTCATTGCATTCGCCATGTTGAATGGTCGAGGTGGAGCTTGAGGTGTGGGTGAAGGTGTATGTGGTGGAGGTAGAGTGGATGGATGATGTGTTCGAGGAATTTCCTACGTTATTAGTTGAACAATGCTCCACGGTGCAATTTGCATCACCCCTGCATAGTCACTTGAAGGAGGTCTAATCAATGGGCTATATTCTGGACCTAATTCTTCACGATTTCTAAAGAATATTCCACTTTGCGTAGCTCTAAAAATCAAGGTAATGGAATTATCCACTTTTCACACAACAACGTCTTAATCAAAGTATTTAATGACCTTATGTATTTACCTTGCGGTCCTTTCAATAATTTTCGTTATAGCTCACCGATGTGTCCACTACAAATTTAGTAACAAACCCTACTAGAATTCGATCAAGCTAGTGATCGACAACCCACACAATATTTTTATCAAATGTCTCTAGTATTCACACCAATTATTACATCCACATTATGGGACTATTGGGCTTCCACCTTCCTTGACTGTTTGGCAACTTAGCTAACCACTCATATAATTCATTTGGAAAAGTGCTAAAGAAAATTTCGTGTACCTCTGTATACAGATACCTATTCAACTAATCCTCCTTCGACAGGTGCGCATTCTTGTTTTCTTGAGCTGAGAATTCATGAATCTTGTGATCTAACCACTTTTCATTTCTTTCTTAGTCGGATTCCAATGATGTGACATCACACATATCTTAAGCAGATCTCGGTTCCAGCAACAAAACCATTTTTTGGCTTAGGGGGGTCTTGACCCAGGTTCAGAGTTAGTTATGACAACCAATAAAAACCTACAATGTTGGTTCTTTCATCAACAATCGTCGTAGCACAAGCTGCAGTCTCACCCGAAGCAGTATTGGGGGATGAAAGAACTAAGTTTCTGCATCCAGAGACTAGTGTGATGTCTTCTAGTGCCTTGGATCTGCTTCTGTGTAGATCGGTAGACTCCTAAGGCTCTTTACTGTAACTAAGTTAAATCTTTTCCCAGACCTTAGTGAAGGTCCACAATCAATCCTTGTGGACCTTAACTAGTTGATTCACCTACTTTCGCACGTCAAAAGGAAACCCTAGATCAGAATTCGTGTAGATGTACTTAATTCATCAGAAAACATAAGAGTAATTACTTCTAACTTCGCGGAAGTGTATAACCATTCATTTCATATATTATTAAGATAGATTCAATGAATTTGTGTAGCATTCATTAAGTAATCCATAAATCATATCATTAATCAACAACATATGACATAAGCAAATTCAATGGAAATACTCAGTAATTCTTCAAAAAGTTGTCTTTGTTGATCTTCAATTCACCGATTACAGACTCTTCTTACCCTACGCACACAGTTGTAGGGGTCTGTACACTCAACTACAGACTCCACCAAGCCTCCTTCACACTCAGCTACAGGAGCCTCCCCCTTTCTCTACCTAAGCGCAAGAAGCAGAGCCTTCCCGCCTTACCTCTTGCTTAAGGCAACAAAAACTCTTCACATACCCAATTCTCCATCCAAGGTTACTTATAAGACTCACTATGACTCAACTATTTATACTTTTCCTTCATACAATACCATGGTGTGCGGACCATGGAAGAATACAAAATCCAACCAAAAGAAAAGGCTAAGACCCCTTTGACTCCTATCTATTTGTGCGCTCCACATCCACAATTTGCGGAGACTTACATTCTTTACAAAATTCTTTACAAAAATGACTAATTCAATTCAATTCTACCCCTGGGGACCCCATCCCAACGCTACATTACTTGTGCATCAATATACCTCTCATCCCAAATCAAAAAAACTTAGTTGACTTGCATTGGTATGTTTGTTGACTGATCAACAAAAAGGCATGGACTATATCTTTAACTCAATCTAGTGAGGAAGCCATGACGATCAAAGAATCAAATAATAATTTTGGAGGAGTTAGACTCACTTTGCACGAGACAAGGTCCATATAGAGAGTTGGAGTTCTACCAGTGTGTCTCCAATGTTGTAGCAGCTACAACCACCCTCCAAAAATTTTCTTCTATTCATTTTGGAGCCTCCCTCCTTAAATCTTAGCAGCTTGTCATGCACTGATCAGGTACTTATGTTTTCATTTGAATTTATTTTTTGATTTACAACTTGTGTCTCTTACTTGCATTTATCTCTAACCACAAGTTGACCCCCCGTGACTTGGTTAATCTAGTTCTTGCACTACCTTGGGAAACTGCACAGTCCTAGAGGGCAGCCAACCTTTCTCTCAGTAATTGCATAGAGCAGCCCAATAGTGACCCTTGCTCTCAAGAATTGTGCAAATCAGCCCAACGATGAGCTTCAGCTCTAGAAATGTGTAGACCCAACTGATAGTTTCTCATCAGTTGAAAAATTGTGTAGAGCATGAGAGGCATCCAAAGCCACTCAGCACAAGAATTGCACAGAAGCATTCCCTTAGCTGTTGCCTGATGCATGTTTTAGGAAGTTGACCAATTCCCTCCAAAACTGCATAATTTTTCCATGCACACATGGAAACCTTTCTTGAAAAAGAAAAAAGAAAAAAGTGTCCCTAAAAAATAGGGATCTATTTTTAGCACTGACAATTACACTTGAGTTAATTTTTGAAAATTGATGCCACTTGTTGCCTTTTCCTAGATTTTGGCATGCGCATCATAAACCCTGAATCGATCAAATCTATTTAATGGACACAACCGAAGCTCATTTTCACATTCAATATTAGATCTCTAACATTCCCAAGGCATCTAGGAACCTTTAGCATGATCAACATAACTTTTCCGGGTAAGTTTTGCATTTCAAGTCTTTTGTTGCTTTTTCTATCGTTTTTGTTTCCTTAGCTTGTGTGAGTGTTGTTTTTCATGTTTTATTGAGCAAACACTGGCATTTTAGTTTTTTTTAACTTGTAGAAGCTTTTTTTCAATTTTTTCATTGTCTTTATTGAGCATCGC
Source organism: Pinus taeda (assembly GCA_000404065.3). Lineage (NCBI taxonomy): Eukaryota > Viridiplantae > Streptophyta > Pinopsida > Pinales > Pinaceae > Pinus > Pinus taeda. The sequence goes on from APFE030745653.1 coordinate 259,708, forward strand.
ATGCACAACCCCAATTTTTCACTAACACTAACCATTGAGGCGACTCTCCCCACCAACTTCGTTGTTCATTCATTTAATTGATTTATCTACTTGCTTTGATTTCATGAATGAACATTCACTTAAAGCTTCAACATCCTTTTCTCATGCATTCATATCTACTCGTTTTCAAGTTTCCCTCGAGTAGATGTGTGCTTCCTTGGCTCAAATCTAGCTTCTCCTGGCATGCACTGCGCATTTCTGGAACTCAAGGCTCTACCTTGGATCCAGGAATTTCGCAAGGGCTGCTAGTGACTAGATCCATATGTTCTCTACAAGTTCCAAGAGATAGTCCCCAGGATTTCCCACTGATATTGTGCAATGCACAGTACCAGCCAGCATCAATCCAAACTGAACTACACATTGTGCAGTTCCAGTCCACTGCAATCCATACTAGACTATGCTCTGCACAGTTCGAGTCATCAGTACCTCTCACTGGTAAATGGGATTGGGAAATTCATAGATTCAGCTAACAACCCCTCACCTCTGAGAGTCATAACTACGTAATCTTTCACAATAACTACCCTGTTTGTCACATGATCAATCCCTAAAGTTCTTTGTGTTTTTAAGATGATATTTGCTTACAGTGAGTGTCCACTCCGTCTCTAGGTACATCAGTTGTTGAGAAGCTTCTCACTACTACAAACATCATGGTTTCAAAGAGAGTTGGATCAGAGGATACTATAGAGAGCAGCACTGGAGATGTGGTTGAACAGGTGCTAATGAACTTGCCCATCTATGCAGACACGCAACTATTCATAAATAAGAACATGAAGATTAGATGGTAGGAAATAAAGGACATATTTGCAGGTAGTTTCAAGGAAGATTTGGAAGATCAACAAGTCTATATCAACATCCACAAGTCAAGATTGTATAGGGTTGCATGCAAGTACCCCACCTTCCTGTGCATAGATATCATTCAATGGATTGTATCACATACTAACCTTGAGATGATGACATTGATCAGTACTAGTGGAACAAAACTTTCCACCTTCCGGACAGAAAACTACCATCAAATGTATCACTTGTCAGAGCTGGTGAACTACATGGATGCACTGTTCTACACTCCTAACAATAATGTGAACATTAGAGAATCATGAAGCATTGGGTAAAAGAGACATTGAAGTTCAGAGTGACACCCAACCAGGTCTACAAGATGAAGTCACTCAGGAAGGTTTACCAACTCTTAGTCATCTTTGCATGCCGCTTGTATGGTCAAGAGAGCACAGAAACCTTCCCAAATATTTGGGTGGTTACGTTGGAGCAATTGGCAAATGAAGGAAGGCCATTCAACTAGTCTGTCATGTTGGATATTTAGTTGAAATTTCATGTGTCTAATACCTAGAGTCCACCTAAGGATGAGTAAGCAACATTCTTTATGTCCATGTACCTACTTGATGCAATATGTTTCGAGCAATAATTCACTAGCACGGGTTGGACATGGACACCATTACAGGATGTTGTGAACATCTATTGCAATTTTTTCTCTAGGTGTAGCTACTAAGGAGTCGTGGTGAGGTTGTTTGACCATTTTATCACCCCACTGTATAGGATGATATTCGAACAAGATCCACCTTGCATGTCATAGGAAGCAATGCAAGAATTACTTAACATTGCAAATTGTTATGCCTCATGTAGTGGCACCTTCATCAGGATGTTTGGCACAGAGAGGCCTCCACATGAGCTACCGAGGTTTTCCATGAAAAATTTGGTCACGCAAGAGGTTGCATACCACATCTCCATAGGGTTATCAATAGGACTATAGAGGAGGAAGAAGGCACCACAACTTGCTCTTCCTTCGCAGATTGGGCTGTACAAGATATGTACCTTAAAGGATGAAGATTTTGAGGCCAAGGACTCAAAGAATTTTGGGTTTGGCACTAAGAATTTCAATTCCTATGACCCCTACTACATACAAAAGAACCATTGTGCGAAGGCGTATTACCCATGGATCCATGGGGCATGTCATTGGCCAAGGAAAGATCCTTGGAGGTATTACTAGAACTCCTCTAGGCTCAATGAACCATTAGCATAGTTGTAGAATGGAAAGAAGCACTATAGGTAGTAGCACCATAGGAAGAAAAAACAACAACAACACTAAGTAGCAAACCAGTGCAAGACAAAGGAAATAGGAATATTGTCAAGAGAGTAGAGGCTAAGCAAAGATACAAGTTCAAAGAAGATACTCTTGTTGAGAAATCAGCTTTGGAGATAGAGGCAAAGAGGTGACAACACGAAAGGAGAGTAGAATGGAGGAAGAGGGAGAGGAAAAGGTTGGAAGATGTAGAGAGGAAGTTGTAGGAAACAAAAAAGAAGTTGAAAGCAGAGCAAGAGATCAAGACGAGAGAAAGTAAACTAAAGCAGAAATAGGAATACGAGGAAAGACAAGGTGCACTGACAAAGAAAGTTGCACCTATACAAGTTGAGACAACAGAGCATCTAGCAGATGAAGAAGAGGGTAATTAGGTGCAAGTTCAGGAATATGTGCAGCGAGTTGAGTAGATGGTTGAGGCGATAGACATGGAGACGGAACAAGAGCCACAGGACCAAGACACTGATCTCATGCCAAGAGTATTTGAGGTCGCACCAGAGTCTCTGCCACCTCTAGAATCACAACCAGTCCCAATAAAGTAAGGAAAGGTTGTTCTCCTTGATGATGATTCATAAATGGATTTGTACAATTTTCATTCGACAAGTCACAACATAGGATTGTATAGGCACGTAGAAAGAAACTCTTGGATGATCACACATCACCTCCACACATAGAAGAAAGGGTGATTGTATCAAATGTTAGAAAACATCTAGTTGCCATGGCCAAGGCTTCTAAGGCTTATGCAAAATCCATGAGTTCGATGATCAATTTCTTGATAGCAGAGAATGTTGGATGGTGAAGGACTTGCAAGAGGCTAGGTAGAGAATAGAGAAGTCCACAGGATCTGCTATGGAACAAATGAAGAAAGTAATACCTACGGGGATATCGACTTTGGAGACCACCTTGCATATGATGTATAGAAGATTTTTCACCATGCACAAAGTGGTTTTCCATCTATATGGTTTTCATCAGTAGTGCGTGAAGACAGCCAAAACTCACAAAGAAATCCACACTGCAATTATGCATGTACAATAATGGACAATGAGCTACAAGGGGGCCCTACTTTACTTGTGCAAGATGATGAAGCCACAGGCAAAGCTAGACAAAGCATGAATTCATATGTTGATATGGAAATATGAGAAGCTAACTCCACTCATCACAAGCATTGAGGATTCATGTGCATGGTTGTACAGGAGTCTGCATGTCATAGTGAGGACACAGAGGATCCCTTCCATTGGAACCCTCACTCTAGCCATGAGGAAGAACCAAGTCATGTTGGAGGTCGATGAGTACATAAAGCAGTTGATCCACGAAGCCACTAGTGATGACTTGTAGCTCAGCACAGAGAACATGAAAAGGTACATAGGTGGTCCAGCCACACTTAGGGCAGTCCTATGCATGCTTTAGGATGAGCTAAACAGAGATTTCAGAACCATATACCTAGAAGCCACAGAGGTGAGAGTTCGCTTCACTAAAGAAATCACCAAATAGTACCGAGACATGATAGCAGAGTACCAATATTGGTATCATTTCATCACGAAAGACCACCATGAGGAGGTTACTGAGTTGGTCTTTCCTGAAGAACCTGAGTGATGCTATTTTTGTTTTGAGGTTGATTCAAGCCCATTTTGTCCCAGATGGGTATATGTGGAATTGTATTATTGTAAATATGTTGTAAGTGAAATTCCAAGTGTCACTAGTGGAATGTGAACAGACACTATGTAATGTGAAGACTCATGAGCGTAGTCCAAGAGTCAAAGGGGAATGTCAAGGGTCACCCCACCCTTTGTTATGTATAGAACTGCATAACTCCTAGTATAGGCATTTGGGAGCCAATATTTTAGCTAGGCATTGCTTAGAGAAGGCTTGGAGAGTATTGTGATGAGCCTTGACTTCTCCACAATTTAGAGCGAGTAAATATCTTTGGAGGAGCAAGCAATGTTGATTTTAATGTTCCACTACTGGGGCTACTAGTTGTCAATGGTGTATGGATGGATGGAAATTTCACTTAATAATATAACTGAGCCAACACGTTTTCATGCATATGTTGTTATTGTAGTTAGATTATTTTGGTTACGTTAGCAATGTATACTATTTCACTTCCGCATTTGTGTATAAACTATTTTTTATGTCATTGTATGAATATTGTTGAAGACGTGTTGTTGTATTAACCCATCACTTTGGATTGTGGACTATTATGCTTCTAGCCTATGATGTCATTCCGCTCATGTGTTCCTTTTAGGCTGCGTACTGTTACAGGCTTCTAAGGGACACACTTGCTTCCCCCTCTGTGTGTTAGAACCCTCATGCATCTCACTTGATGTGCTGCAAGGTCACACACTTGATTTCGGCAAAGTTATCATACTTAGCTCTATGAGCTACCACAGTCAAGGCACTACTGTACTACCCATTGTTGGGACCCCTAATCCAAATAGTCGGAGGTCTAATTGGGACTTCTTACCATGGACATCCCTTGACATGTTGGTAGGTCCAGCACCGTTGATAGGTGGTAAGGAGAATCATGGGTTTGGTTGAGCCGAAGCGAATCAAGGGCAGGGTATCCAACATTGTTGTTTGGAGAACTATCGAGTACTTATCAATAACCTGATGGAAAGAGTGGACACAGATGAGAGAGTCTGTTGTGAGGAGCATGTAGAGCAAATGGAAATGCTCAACTAAGTGCACTATTTTCCTTGCTAAGTCTGAGAGAGACTAGTGGTGGTGTTGCGAGGCCAAAATAAACTCACTGAGAAAGTAGAAAAGCTGGAGACTTGGCTGGCACACATTGAATGGCATGTTGAGTGTGACTTTCGTCCTCCACCTCCTCTAGGAACAGTCCCAAACAACCCTGCCTCCATCACGTCGGACAACTAGCATTATCTCTAGTGTTTTTAATGTTTTATTCGTATTTTGGTTCCTCTAACCCTACCGTTAATGGAAAATGTCCCTAGTTTCCCTTTTGTATTTTTGTCATCTAGTGCAAATTTTGGTCAACATATCCAGTCGGGATGAGACCACTTGTTTTCTGAACCACCAAATTTACTCCTCTTTTCCCATATAAATAGAACATTGAATCGCAATATATATATATATATATATATTATGATGGAGTAAGATCAAATTTAGAGTATATCCAACAACTTGATATATCAGGAATTTATGACTTAGAAAGAACTGAGACTACTAGGTTATCATGGGAGGAGAGAATACTTAATATTAATATTAAGAATAATAATATACAACTAATAAAAAATACCAAATACGTGCATGATACATCTTTGCTTATGGAATAAGAGTCTCACTTCTATACAATGATTGCCAAAGTTGACAATTTTAAACTATGATAATATCTAGAAAAACATGTAAGCTCATCCCAATCATCAACAATAAAACATCAACGACTACCTAATAACAATGAATATATACATCAATAATAAAACATCAACAAATGTCTAATAACAATGAGTATATTTGTACATTTTACAATTCAGTAAATTTGTTCTTTTGGAAGCTTGTTTTTTTTCCTTTCCTCGAGCAAGGAGTAATCACTACATCATTTTGAAGTTCCAAATCATTGTTTCTTGTATCAACTATATTGCCATGCAATACAAATACTTCTTAACCACAAAAATATTTTTCTGTGGCTTTTTGTCTAGATATGACCATATAAGAGGTGAAGTCCTTAATCGGAAAGAAAACTTTGCACTACTTTCCAATTATAAACATAGGGGGATGGGGCTTCAAACCATACTATCACTAAAAAATTAAGGGGATGGAGCTTTGAAAACCTATCCTAGCTTGTAAAAGCTTTGTTCTTGAAAAAAATATGGAGAAGTCTATTCGGTGAGGAACTTTGGAGCCAAATAATAAAGGATAATTATTTAAATGGAATGATGGTGGTAGATTGGATTTGAGGACAAGCCAATAAACCTACCGAAACAGGATCAATAATATGAAAAGTGATCATGCTCTCCTTCCCTTATCTTTTCCACTGATCAACGTAGAAATTTGTGGATGGAAAGCAAGTCATCCTTGGGAAAGAACCCTTTATAGGTGGTGCACGTGTGTAATGTTCCCTAATAATAATAAAAATAATTAATATAATATAATATTAAAATATAAGAAAATAAATGATAAACAATAAATAAAGATAAAATTAGTAAATAAATATATAAATAATGAAGAAAATATAATAATGATAAATAAATAAAATAATAAATACAATACTCTAGAGTTCTAAATAAATATAAATAAAATAAAAATAAACGTTAAAAATAGTAAAAATAAGTAAAGTTAACAAAAAGTAAAATAAAACAAGAAATAATTATATTAAGAGAATTACTAAATTAAGTTAAATTTAAAATAAAGAAATAAAGTTGCATGTTGACACATGGAGTGTGTGCATGCACTTCCCTTTCCAATGTTTGCTCTATTTAATAGGCAGTGAGGAAGATGAGAGGCATTCCATCATCCATTCTCTTGGGAGAAAAGTGTTGTGAGATGAAAGATTCCCTGGCAGTAGTACGTTGATTGAGGACTCGGGGATGGCCAGTTTTATAGCAAGATTTTGTGGAATTGAGCCTACGGTTGGGTGGAGAGTCGTCCCCAAAATTTTGTTTTGGTTAGCAGGATTCAAATAGCATTCAACTCCGAAATTACAAATAAAGAATATCATAGCCACAAGTAACTTGTCTCTACTCATATTTCCAAAATTCTACATTAAATAGTTGATTAATTGTGTGTTGATTATAAATTGCATAAATGATGTAATTATTTGTATATTCTAAAATCGGGGTTGTTACATATGCTATCAGAGTGGGTTACAACCCTGAGACCTATAAGTCTTGGTGTACAATATTAATTAAGATCTAGATGCAAAACAAATTATTAACTTTATTAAAAATCTCTATGATTTATTTAGTTTTTATTAGACAAATTATAACCAACTTTCTTTGCATATAACAAATTTTTTAGGATTAATTTAATGTTTTTTAATGACAAACATTTTTTTTAATGTTGAGGAAATAATTGCTTGACTTTGCAAACAAGTTGCAGGGTATTTTTTTTCAACATGATTTTGTAATACTTTTGTACCATGTGAATAACATGGCATGCAAAACCACCCGGATGCGGCTGTATCTACGGTTATTAATGCAGGTTAATACTGTTGCAGGCAGGTGGTACAGCAGGTGCCAGTAATGTGCACCTCCCTAGGTCCTCAAGCAGATGGATGAGACGGTTATTATCCGCAGGCAGATCACTCCTCACACGAATTTAATTATGTAGAGAGCTCGAGAAATCTCTCCTGGTTCGGCTTTGATGGCAGATTCAGCTCCTCTGGTTGATTTATACCCCTAGCCTCCTCCCATGCTCGTAGCACCAGTTTCTCAGCCCTGTTCTGGTTTGATGGTAGAGTTGCAAGTCTAGACTCCTGGCCATTGCAGGCAACCTTACCTTGGTAGGTGCTTCATTCCTGGTTCTTCTGCTCCCTTAGGCTATCCAATCATTGTGTCAATGGTTCGCCGTCGTGGTAGCTGCCGCGGTGGCAGTCGTGGAGGGCGTGGGCGCTCTCAGACTGATCCTCCGCCCGTCATTCCTCTGGCCTCGGCTTCTCCCACCTCTGAAACCAGCAGACCTATCCCTTATAACTCCTTTCAGACCACCCACTTCACGTTCCATAGTCGCCTCAACCAGCGCATTCTTTCTGCTAGTATCACGGTCATTTTCTCAGAAGAGGAAGCCAGGCCCACTGCTAAAATGAACACCCCTTCCACTGATTCTCCAGGAGGCAGCACACAACAACAGATTGATGTCGGTTTCGATTTCCATGGCGGCAATTCGCAGGCAGAAAGAATTGAGGGTGATATCCCCATGCCTCCTGCTTGTACTCAACAGAACGCCCCTGCTCCTGAACAATAGCCGGATGGCTCGGACAGCTTGCAACACTTGGCAATTCCTCCAGATGGCAACGCTTCAGCTCACATGGAGAACGTGGAGGACATGTGGATGGGCTATCCTTGCCCAATTGAAGAGGAGATTCCGGAAATCGACTCCAATGTCTGAAGAATTCTGGGTTTTGGGTGCTGCTCTGGTTCTCTATGTTTTCAATTTCTTTTTGTATCACCAATATGGCTACTTTCTTCATCTCTTTGTCTACATCTCTCTGTCTCAGGCTTACAGCCAGGTTACATTGTCAATTTTGTGTGTATGTATTCATGCTCAGTTGCAGCTGGGTAGTTCAGTCAGTTTGGTTCTGGATTACAATTTTTTGTTTCAAGGTTTTTGTATCAGATTAATCCCAATTTTGGGATTATCTGTCTGCATGGATGAAACTTCCTGTACCTCCTATGAGGCATTGACCTCTCTGTAAATATTTTTACTTTCTAATAGAATTAGTCTTTACCCAAAAAAAAAAAAAATAACTATGACATGGAAAACATGAGTTGGAAGGTAATAATGATGTCCAAATAAAATTTAGAATGTTGTCTCAGCATAAAATCAAAAATCAAATGATTGTCAAAATAAAGCTTTATAATATTGGTGGCATTATAAGGACGAAAAATATTTAATAAGTATGATTATTGTTTTTAAAAATAAAATATGAAAGAAACATAATTTTTTTTTAAATATAAAAAATGAAATTTTAAATATAGCTGTCATTCCTAACTGAGCTAGACAAACTGCCTTCACCTGTAGTGAACAACACTTAACTCAACAGAATGGAGCATTTAAACTAGACCAACAAAAAAGAAAAAGAAAAGCGTATAAAAAAGAAAAATCTATCACTCTAAAGATAACAACTCTAAAATTGTGCATGCATGCAACTCTATCTCTAACTTTGGCCGATGGCAGTTTGGGCGTCAGAGTCGGCCTCGATATATTTTCCATAGGAGTCAGATTCGGCTGCATTAGGAGCTAAAGATAACAACTCTAAAATTGTGCATGCATGCAACTCTATCTCTAACTTTGGCCGACGGCAGTTTGGGCGTCAGAGTCGGCCTCGATATATTTTCCATAGGAGTCAGATTCGGCTGCATTAGGAGCACATAGACTTGGTGCACAAGATGCCAGATGGTCGACCTAAATGAGAATGGCGGGGTTGTTTGTTGTTGGCAAATTCGTCAATGAAGAAGACAGTGGTGGAATTGGAAGATATATTGCCTTAACAGGAACTATAATAGACACTGGTTCTTCTTTTGGTTGGAGTGGTCGGCGGTTTGCTAGCGTAGGGTATCTTATAAGGATCAAATGAACCTTTCTTTCCTTTTTTTCCAATTCTTGATTTCCCTAAAGATTATAGGCATGTTGGATATGCTTGATTTGTAAAATGAGAAATTGTTGCCATTGCAATCATTTAACCAAATCCAAATTTCCGTGAGCAACAAAATTTTCTTGGATAAAACTTACCTTGCCCATAATACCTGCGCGAAGTCACTAATATTAATCGTATTTCAATTTAAATTTAAAAAAGAAAACAAAAGATGGCTGCTTGTGCTCTGTAATCTATGTTAATATATTTTCCAACTTAATTCACGAGTACGATTGAAACCTATGTATTGACATAAGTCACAAGTTGAAATAGAGCACATGTCGATATACTGTTCTGTAAACTGTACTAATTAATTTTAAATTTCATACCATGGATCAATCATTTCATGGATTTATGAAAATTATTTGATGAGCAAAAGTGAAAAGAAATTCCAACCTATTTACATATTTCTTAGCGTAAATTCAAAACCGAGATCACATTTCCTTATATATGTGAGGAGCTTAGACAAAATCCGTAAAAAAAAAAAAAAAAATTGTTAAACAGACATGGTCAGGGAGAACAAATAGGAAGATAAATCATTCAGTACAATTTTTATTCACATAAGATGTACATTTATAGTACAATATGGTGACCGTTGGGATTCACATCCCAAGGTCCCTTGGACTACTTAGTCTGTTCGGCTTCCACGCTAACCCTTTAGGATTAGGTGTCCAACATTCCCCCCCTTAATCCGAAGGGTTATGTACGAGTCCAAGAAAAGAGCTGTAATACAAAATGTGCAATAATGCATGGCAGCACAAGGCTGAATGTGCTCTATGAAATGTTGGGAAAAA
>APFE030745653.1:276305-296828 GCA_000404065.3 Pinus taeda
TAAATAACAATACTAGAGTTCTAAATAAATAAAAATAAAAATAAACTATAAAAATAGTAAAAATAAGTAAATTAACAAAAAGTAAAATAAAATAAGAAAGATTTAAATTAAGAGAACTATAAAAATAGTAAAAATAAGTAAAGTTATCAAAAAGTAAAAAGGAATAAAATAAGAAAGAATTATATTAAGAGAATTACTAAATTAAGTTAAACTTAAAATAAAGAAATAAAGTTGCATGTCGACACATGGAGTGTGTGCATGAGATTCCCCTTCCAATGTTTGCTCTATTTAATAGACAGTGAGGAAGATAAGAGGCATTCCATCATTCCATGATTCCATCATCCATTTTCTTGAGAGAAAAGTGTTGTGAGACAAAGGATTCCCTGATAATAATACGTTGATTGAGGGCTTGAGGGTGGCCAGTTGTAACAAGATTTGTGCAATTGAGCCTATAGTTGGGTGGAGAGTCATCCCCAAAATTTTGTTGCAATTAGCAGGATTCAAATAGCATTCAACTTCGAAATCACAAGTAAGGAATATCATCGCCAGAGGTAAGTTGTCTCTAAACTATCCCCTAAATTAAGGAAATGGTTATATTCTAAGGGGATTTATTGTCTATATGATATAAAAAAATAGACTTCTCTCAACCCTGTCTAAAATATTGGTTGTCCTCATCTAAGTTAGGACTGGTCGGTTCACTTGCTATGGAATGGAACTCTTTCATCAAAGAGATAAACATCAATGGAGTGAAATTTATCAATTCCATGGATACACTGGTGTGGAGTTGGGACTACTAAGTGTATGAAGCGATAACTCGTATTGAGGTAGAACAATAACAGACAATGGAATAATCTTATATGGAATTGGCACATGCCAAATAAGTTAAAATGCTTCACTTGCTTGGTCCTCTATAGCAAAATTCTAACTTGGGATAACCTCTAGAAAAGAGTGTAACATCCCCTCCTCCCGGGTCCACCCAAGAAACGTACTAGTTGTGTTAAACATACGATGAGAGAGGATACTATAAGGGATTAAACTTCCTTGGTGACCTTAAGGAAATGGAACCGACATAACATATCAAAAAAACCCATCCACTTCAGCAACAACACCTTCAGGAGACATGTCAGCCACTCAAACATCCTATCCTTGAGTCCCACTGATGATTTAAGCCTTTTAACTCCTAGTCATTCTCATGTTATAGGCATGGCAGCATCCAACAACCCAAAGTCACTCGCATAGGCCTATGTGCCAGCAATTATGGACTTTCTCAGTAGGCCTATGCTAGTGACTCCAATATTTGAGACACTTTTCTATCCTAGAATCCATGCATCTTCCCAAAACTTGATAAAACCCTTAGAATTCATCAAAGACATCATAAAAATGTTGATAAATCAAAATCAACCTCACGACTAGGCCTGAGCATCCCCAGTCAGGACTGACATTCTGTCAAACACTTGGCATCAATGCAACCTATAAGTCTAAGATACAAGAGAAAGAATAAATGACTGAAATAACTAATGAAACATAACCAAAAGAATCACCTCCTTCTCCATTGAACTATCATAGCATTAATTAGGTCTTGCATCCATCCATTTAATAATTACAAGTAAATACATGAAATAATCATGACATGAACCAATCATTTAACCATGCTTATAACCAACATAAAACCGTATAAATATCAGAGATGTGAAAACCATTAAATATGTATATAAACCAATGCAAAAGTAAGATAACTTATATTTTATTAATCATAGGCAAATCTGACTAGGTTCAAGACTTCCACATACCACCCGACCATAGACATGGCTGAACCAAATCTCTCTTTCAGCCAGTCACCCCTGTGCCATATTCCAAGCATGAATATGGGATCTCATAGAATAATCAATCCAAGAACAAATAAGGGAGTCTAGAGGTTAGACCACCTCCACCTTCACCAAACTGTGATCACAACAAATCTGGTGCTCTTATCACAATCAAACTAAACTTGGAATACCATTCGGAATCCATCACTCTCCTTGAGGAATTTTCCATCTCCTTGTCTCTCAAACTTTACTATAATCCAATCCCATATCTCTAAGCCCTAAACTGAGACTAGTCTCTAAGGCTTTACTGCAATCCAAACCTAGATCACTAGGCCCTAAACCGAGACTTCTCCCTCGGGCTTTACTATTTATCTTGACAAAAATGGTCAAGGGATTCCTAAACCTTTGGGAATGAAACTTGAGACCACCTTCACCCCAGATTCTGAAATCCGTCTGGAAAACCAAAGCTCAAAACTGATATAAACATCCAAACATACCATGACATCTAAAAAAATGCAAGGATAGGCTAAAAACCACTGTCATAACTCAACAAACCCATGCCACCAAAACAATAGAACCATACACCAACGTGCAAAGCCCTGCATGTCCAAACTAGCTAGGAAATCACACATGCAAAAGGCTACCTGCAAGTATTCTTACTGAAGCTGCTTGATCTTGCTTTCCTTTCCTTTCCCTTTGCTTTATTTTCCTTCCTTGATCTAAAGCTAGAGTGCTCCAAGAAAGCTCTAAGTCACCAAGAGAGAGAGAGAGAGAGAGAATAATGAGAGAGATTAAAACTTGAACTGAAAAAAGGTTACCATCTGATCCCCATAAGCCTTTTTATTGATGAGGTCTCTATTTTCTTCATTTTCCATTATTTTACTTCAATTTCCTCCTCACATGAAACTTGTGACCTTTCACTTTACATTTCTCCTAATTTCCTTTATTTTCATAAATAAATGTACCAAAAAATCCTTTTTTCCTTAGCCTTTGATAATTTTTCTTAGCCAAAACACACATCCAGTGATGTCCACGAGGATATCTTTGCCCAACATTCAGCTTGGAATAAGTGTCCCTTAACCATGGTTTTATTTTTCCTTTATTAACTTCTATTACATGGAATTTTCACCAGGGTTATTACAAAACCCTACCCCTTGGGGAACACCATCCTCAGTGTTAAACCACACCAAGAACTCAACAAAACCACTGAAAAGAAAACATACTCCCCATGGAGCTTTATAACTTAACTCGGTGCAGTATTTACCATCATGACTACATGAGAATATAAAAACCATACTAACATGACACCCATACACTTATTGGACCTTTATAACTTAGCTTATGGTGGTATTTACATCCATATACATATAGATACATATATAAAAACATTAGAAAAACATATGCCAAACATATACCAACATCAAACCAAAACTACTTTGCCTCAACTGGCAAACAATGAAGGATACAGGGCCCACATCTGATCTTCCATCTCCCATGTAGCTTCTTCAGGCCCAAAGTGCTTCCACTCCACTTTAAATTTCTCTATGGATCTGTTCCTGAGCTTGAGATGTTTCTGCTACAATATGCACTGAGGCACCAACTAGAACTCTCCTTCTTGCTCCACCTACAATATAGACCAATCAATAACATGATCAACATCCTTTATATACTTATTAAGAAATGAAATATGGAAAACATCATGAACTTTCACTGCTAGAGGTAGTACAAGTCTATTTTCCACTGGTCCAATCCTCTCAAGGATATCTAAAGGCCCGCATTACCGTGGTGCCAATTTCGTACATGACCTAATCCTCAAAAATATTTTCTTGGGCTTGATGCGCAAATACACATGCTCCCCAACTTGAAAATCCTTGAACACCTTGTGTTGATCTGCATGACTATTTTTTCTATCCTATGCTTCCTTTATATTAATTTTTATAACCTGCATTTCCTGTTCCATGCCTCCCGACATATCCAGTCCAATAAGTACCCTATTCACTGGATCACTCTAGCTGATGGGAGTGTTACAACTCCACCTGTAAAAAGCCTTAAAAAGAACCATCCTCAATGACTCCTGATAACCATTGTTGTATGCGAACTCAACCAATGGAAGATACTCCTCCCATTTCCTCTGCTAGTGCATCATGCACTTTATCAACATATCCTCGAAGATCATGTTGACCCTCTCTATGAAGGCCTACTCTGTGCCCAAGCCTACAAAATAGATCCTTCCAAAACTTGGAAGTGAACTTTGCATCCCTGTTCCACACAATCTTCTTCAGAACACCATCTAGTTTCACTATCTCTCTGATGAACACCTGTGCTACCTCACTGGCTGAATATGTAGTATTTACTAGAATTAAGTAAGCTACCTTTCTCAACGTGCTGACCACGACCATAATAGAACCATGTTGCTCCATTTTCCTCCGAAGGCCTGTAAATAAATCCATGGAAATGGCCTCCCATTTCCATTATAGAATCACTATAGGTTGTAGTAAACCACCTAGATGCTTACATTCTACCTTGACCTACTAATAATCAAAACATCTAGCCACAAGCTCTACCACCTCCTTCTTCAAATTCATCCAATAGTAGAACTTCTTCACTACCATCAACGTCTTCTGATATCCTAGATGACCCGAGTATGACTTGGCATGAAAAATCCCTCAAGATAAGCTTCTTGAGATCAATGAAATTCAATGCATATATCCTGTCTCTAAATCTCACCAAACCATCTGCCATGAGATAATATTCTGCATCCTAATCACCTATACCTGTACCTGCACCAGTACCTATACCTGTACCTGTACCTATGCTCTGTTGTAATCTATGCATAATCTTCATGTATTTTTCATCCCGTTGTCTTTCCTACAAGTTCCTATCTTGTAACTCTATCTATAAGAGCTCATAACTGCTATATGATTTACCTGTATCTTACTCCTAAGATAATATGCAATCTAGTTCTCCTTCCCTTTGATGTATTTTATCTTGTAGCCAAACTAACTAAGGGTAGTTAACCATCTATGTTGTATGCCATTTAGATTCAGCATGAGATTAGTGTCTTTGTCTTGTGGCTCTTGTTTTGTCTCCATGTATGTCGCCTCAACCATCTACTCAACTTGTTGAGCAGATTCTCGAACCTGCACCTAATCACTCTCTTCTTCATCTACTGGATTCTCTGTTGTCTCAACCTGTATAGGCATAGTTTTCTCTATCAATGCGCCTTGTCTTTCCTCATATTCCTATTTGTGCTTTAGTTCCCTTTCTCTCCTCCTAAGCTCTTGCTCTACTTTCAACTTCTTTTTTGTTTCCTGCAACTTCCTCTCTAAATCTTCCAACCTTTGCCTCTCTCTCTTCCTCCATTCTACTCTCCTTTCGCGTTGTCACTTCTTTACCTCTATCTCCAAAGCTGATTTCTCAACAAGAGTATCTTCCCTGAACTTGTATCTTTGCTTAGCCTCTGCTCTCTTGACAATATTCATATTTCCTTTATCTTGTGCGGGTTTGGTACTTAATGTTGTTGTTGTTTTTTCTTCCTGTGGTGCTATTGCCTGTAGTGCTTCTTTCCATTCTACAACTATGTTGACCAGTTCATTGAGCCTAGAGGAGTTATAGTAATACCTCCAAGGATCTTCCCTTGGCCAATGACATGCCCCATGGATCCATGGGTAATACACCTTCGCACAATGGTTCTTTCATATGTAGCAGGGATCATATGAATTGAAATTCTTAGTGCCAAACCCAAACTTCTTCAAGTCCCCGGTCTCAACATCTGCATCCTTTAAGATACGGATCTTGTACAACCCAATCTGCAAATGAAGAACAAGTTGTGGTGCCTTCTTCCTCCTATACAGTCCTGCTGATAACCCTATGGAGATGTGGTATGCAACCTCTTACATGACCAACATTTTTGTGGAAAACCTCAATAGCTCATGCAGATGCCTCTCTGTGCCAAACATCTTGATGAAGGTTCCACTATGTGAGGCATACCAATCTGCAATGTTAAGTAATGCTTGCATCGCGTCCTAGGACATGCAAGGTGGATCATGTTTGAATAGCATCCTATACAGTGGGGTGATGAAGTGGTCAAACAACCTCACCACGACTGCTCAATAGCTACACCTAGAGAGAAACTTGCAATAGATGATCAGAACATCCTCTAATGGTGTCCATGTCCAACCCATGCAAGTAAATTATTGTTGGGAATAGATTGCATCAAGTAGGTACGTGGACATAAATAATGTTGCTTACTCATCCTCAGGTGGACTTTAGGCATTAAACACATGCAATTTCAGCTAAAGATCCAACATGTCAGATGAGTTGAATGGCCTTCCTTCATTTTCCAACTGCTCCAATATAACCACCCAAATCTTTGGGAAGGTCTCTGTGCTCTCTTGACCATACAAGTGGCATGCAAAGATGACTAAGAGTTGGTAAGCCTTCCTGAGTGACTTCGTCTTGTAGACCTAGTTGGGAGTCACTCTAAACTTCGATGGCTCTTTTACCCAACGATTCATGATGTCTCTAATGTTCACATTGTTGTTGGGAGTGTAGAACAATGCATCCATGTAGTTCACCGGCTACAACAAATGATACATCTTATGGTAGTTTTCCATCATGAAGGTGGAAATTTGTGTTCCACTGGTACTGCACAGTGTTATCATCTCGGGATTGGTATGTGAGATAATCAATTGAATGATATCTATGCATAGGAAGGTAGGGTACCTGCATGAAACCCTGTACAATCTTGACTTGTGGATGTTGATATAGACTTGTCGATCTTCCAAATATTCCTTGAAACTTCCTACAAATATGTCCTTTATTTCCTGCCATGTAATCTTCATGTTCTTCTCTACGAATAGTTGCATGTCTGCATAGATGGGCAAGTTCATTGGCACCTATTCAACCACATCTCCAGTGTTGCTCTCTACAATATCGTTTGATCCAACTCTCTTGGTAACCATGATGTCTGTACTAGTGAGAAGCTTCTCAACAACTGATGTACCTGGAGATAGAGTGGACACTCACTGTAAGCAAATATCATCTTAAAAACACAAAGAACTTCAAGGATCGATCATGCAACAAGCAGGGCAGCTATGGTGAAAGATTATGTAGTTGTGACTCTTAGAGGTGAGGGGTTGTCAGATGAATCTATGAATTTCCCAGTCCCGTCTAATAGTGAGAGGTATTCATGACTGGAAGTGCATAGAGCGTAGTCCAGTATGGTTTGGGGTGGACTGGAACTACGCAATGCGCAGTTCAGTTTGGCTTGATGCTGGCTGGCGCTGTGCATTGCACCATCTCAATGGGAAAGCCTGGGGACTGTCTCTTGGAACTCATAGAGCACAGATGGATCCAGTCACTACCAGCCTCTGTGAAATTCTTGGAGCCAAGGTAGAGCCTTGAGTTCCAGAAATGCATAGTGCATGCCAAGAGAAGCTAGATATGAGCCAAGGCAGTGCAGATTTTCCCCAGGGAAACTTAAAAATGAGTAGATCTGAATGCATGAGAAAATGATGTTGAAGCTTTGAGTGAATGTTCATGCATGAAATCAAATCAAGTGCATAAATCAGTCAAACAAATGAACAACAAAGATGGTGGGGAGAGCCGCCTCAACAGTTAGTGTTAGTGCAAAAATGGGGTCGTGTATGCGATGCTCAAGAAAGACAACGCAAAGCTTTAAAAAATACTTCTACAAGTTAAAAAAAAAAAACTAAAATTCCAGTGCTCACTCAATGAAACATGCAAAACAACACTCACACAAGCTAAGGAAACAAAAGCGATAGAAAAAGCAACAAAAGACTTGAAATGAAAAACTTACCTAAAAAAGTTATTTTGATCATGTTGAAGATTCCTAGATGCCTTGGGAAAGCCAAAGATCTAATATTGAATTTGAAAATGAGCTCTGGTTGTGTCCATTAAATATATTTGATCGATTCAGGGTTTACGACGCACATGCCAAAATCTAGGAAAAGGCAACAAGTGGCATCAATTTTCTAAAATTAACTCAAGTATAACTGCTAATGCTAAAAATAGATCCCTATTTTTTAAGGACGCTTTTTACTTTTTTATTTTTTATTTTTCGAGCAAGGCTGCCATGTATGCATGGAGAAATTATGTAGTTCTGGAGGGAACTAGGCAACCTGCCGACACATGCGTCGAGCAGTACCTAAGGGAATTCTTCTACGCAATTCTTGGGCTGAGTGGCTCTGGATGCCTCTCACGCTCTACACAATTTTTCAGCTGATGAGAAACTATTAGTTGGGTCTACACATTTCTGGAGCTGAAGCTCATTGTTGGGCTGATTTGCACAATTCTTGAGAGCAAGGCTCACTGTTGGGTTGCTCTATGTAATTACTAAGAGAAAGGTGGGCTGCCCTTTAGGACTATGCAGTTTCCCAAGGTAGTACAAGAACTGGATCAACCAATTCATGGGGCCTCAACTTGTGGTTAGAGAGAAAAGAAAATAAGAGACATAAGTTGTAAATCGAAAGATAAATTCAAATGAAAACATAAGTACCTGATCAATGTAAGACAAGTTGCTAAGATTTAAGGAGGGAGGCTCCAAAATGAAGAGAAGGAAAATTTTTGGAGGGTGGTTGTAGCTACTACAACATTGGCGACACACCAATAGAACTCCAACTCTCTATATGGACCTTGTCTCATGCAAAGTGAGTCTAACTCCTCCAGAATTATTGTTCGATTCTTTAATCGTCATGGCTTCCTCACTAGCTTGATTTAAACATATAGTCCATGTCATTCTCTTGATCAGTCAACTCACATACCAATGCAAGTCAACTAAGTTTTTTTTTATTTCGATGTGAGGTATATTGATGCACAGGTAATGTAGTGTTTGGATGGGTTCTGCAGGGGTAGAATTGAATTGAATTAGTCATTTTTGTAAAGAATGTAAATTCTCCACAAATTGTGGATGTGGAGTGCGCAGATAGATAGGAGTCAAAGTGGTCTTAGCCCCTTCTTTTGGTTGGCTTTTGTATTCTCACATGGTCCCCGGATGATGGTATTGTATGAAGGAAAAGTATAAATATTTGATTCATAGTGTGTCTTAAAAGTAACCTTGGATGGAGAATTCGGTACATGAAGAGTTTTTGTTTCCTTGAGCAAGAGCTAAGGTGGGAAGGCTTTGCTTCTTGTGCTTATGTAGAGAAAGGGGGAGGCTCCTATAGTTGAGTGTGTAGGAGGCCTCGGTAGAGTCCACAATTGAGTGTGGACCCATAGAGTTGTGTGTGCAGGGTAAGAAGAGTCTGTAATTGGTGAATTGAAGATCAATAAAGACAACTTTTTGAAGAATTACTGAGTATTTCTATTGAATCTGCTTATGTTATATGTTGTCGGTTAATGATATGTTTTCTGGAATATTGAATGAATGCTACACCAATTCATTGAATATATCTTAATAATATATGAAATGAATGATTATCAACTTCCATGAAGTTAGAAGCTATTACTCTTATGTTTTCTGATGAATTCAATATATCTATGCGAACTCCGATCTAGTGTTTCTTTTCGATGCGAAAAAGTAGGTGAATCAACCGATTAAGGTCTACAAGGATTGATTGTGGACCTTCGCTAAGGTATGGGAAAAGCTTTAACTTAGTTATAGTAAATAACCTTAGGAGTCTACTGATCTGCGTGGAAGCAGATCCAAGGCGCTCGAAGACATCACAGTAGTCTCTGGATGCAGAAACTTGGTTCTTTCATCCCCCAATATTGCTTCGGGTGAGACTACAACCTGTTCTACGCTAGTTGTTGATGAAAGGGCCAACATTGTAGGTTTTTATTGGTTGGCACAACTAACTCAACCTGGGTCAGGACCCCCTAAGCCAACAAATGGTTTTGTTGCTGGGACCGGGATCTGCTTAAGAGATGTGTGATGTCGCATCATTGGAATCCGACTAAGAAAGAAATTGAAAAGTGGTTATGTTATAAGATTCACAAATTCACAGCTCAAGAAAACAAGAATATGCACCTGTTGAAGGAGGATTAATTGAATAGGTATGTCTATACATATGTACATGAAATTTTCTTTAACAATTTTCCAACTGAATTATATGAGTGGTTAGCCAAGTTGGCAGACAATCAAGGAAGGTGGAAGCTCAATAATCCCATAGTATGGATGCAAGAATTGGTGTGAATACTAGAGACATTAGATAACAATATTTTGTCAGTTGTCGATCACTAGCTTGATCAAACTCTTGGAGGGTTTGTTACTGAATTTGTAGTGAACACATCAGTGAGCCATAGAGAAGCGGAGTGAAAATTCTTCAAAGGACCACAAGGTAAGTACATAAGGTAATTAAATACTTGGATTAATATGCTGTTGTGTGAAAAGTGGATAATTCCATTACCTTGATGCTCAGAGCTATGTGAAGTGGAAGATTCTTTAGAAATCATGAAGGATCAAGTCCAGAATATAGCCCATTGATTGGACCTCATTCAAGTGACGACGCAGGGGTGGTGCAGACTACGATGCAAAGCCCTGTTCAACTAATAACGTAGGGAATTCCTTGAACACATCATGCATCCACTCCACCTCCACCACATGCACCTTCACCCAAACCTCAACCTCCACCTCCACCATTCAACATAGCGAATGCAATGAAGATGATGATCTTCAAGGGGATAGGAAGTGTGCGTCCAGAGCAATTCTGGTTTGTTGCAAATGTTTTATGGATAGTGCAATATATCACCAATGATAATATAAAGAAGGTGTAGTTGGTTACCACCTTACAGGATCATGCGTCAAACTGGTATATTAAGTATTGCGCTGATAATCCTCATGCATCGTTAGCAGAGACTCAGATAGCTTTGAGCAAAGAATTTAGTAAGCCTAAATTAGAGGTGCAGTTGGTAATTGAATTTAAGGAGATCCTAATGAGATTGGAGGAAAAACCTTGGGACTTTGATTAGAGGTTCAAGTGCCAAATCAAACAAGATAACATGCAAATCTTAGATAGCCAACATCATGACTGGTTTATCGCGTCGCTTTTTCCAGATTTAAGAATTTTCTCTGTCACAACAGAAGATAGTTATTACAGATCCATTTGGGAACATCACTCCCATCATTCAAATCAATATCATTAGGGCTCATCAAACCCTAACTCAGTTGTTACATTCCCTAGACAAGTCACCATTTTGAATGCCTCCTTCCCTGATAGCTTCTTGGCTTGAATCCCTCTAGAAATGCCTCCTTAAGGGATCATCGCAGCCTTGGACAGGCTTAAGTGAGATTCAATGTAGGTAGGCCCATGTCAGGGTGCTCTGCAAAGCACCTAGTCCCACCTTGACCTACGTTTGGCGAGATTGAGCGAAATGACATAGGGTTCTGGGAATATTCTCATCCTCTGGAGTCAAATAGAAGATTCCCACACTTATCATCTCCTATGAGCTCGAAATTGGATAGGGAATGAGTTAAGTGACCTCCTATCCTCTCTTGCCTTCCTCCATGGAAACTAATGCTAATTTTGGAAGGCCATTTAATACCCTCATTTATGACCAAACCTTCTCCATTTGCTTATAAATTGAGCACTCATCTAAGTGATCAGGGGCTAGACTTTGAGAATTTGTAAGGAGATACTGTTGGTGTGAAGATTGAGAGTATAAGCAAGTGTTCTTATGCTTCCAGAGTGTTGTGCTATTGATGTGATGTTAGTTGGAACCCAAGTTGGAAGAGTGACAATGGACTGGACTTCATCATTTTAATTCTTCCTTCTACTTAATAAAGTTGTTTACACCTTTTTCCATATGCTTATCTTGATATATGATGTTTATATGTGTGAATGTATCCGATTCCATTTATTTATAGTCGATATATCTATTGCTTTGATTGGTTCTTTGTCTTTTGTTTATGCTTGCAAGGTTCTTTTTGAGCAAGTTAAGTTCAAGAAGGAGCGATGGGAATCATACAAAGGAGACAAAAGGAAAGCGAAAGAACAAGTAGGTCCTTTGATTCCCTTTGTCTTATTTATCGTCTATAGAAAAAGGATAAGTGCTTTAAATCTATTGTTCTAGGTATAGCTACCTACTTAGGGAATTAGTATTTATTCGTAGATGCAAAATTCCTCATAACAAATTGGCGACCATGCTGGGGACTGATCATCATTCTAGGTAGTTTAACTTCATCCTAGTACACTCTAGTAGACCTTACTTTCTTCCATTGATATTCTTTCAACCTTTTGAAGTGTTTTTTGGTGAAAATTGTGCTTGTAAGCCCCTAGGATGGCCTCTCTGGCACCAACGCAGGTTTGGTCTAGAGACAGAGTGTTGCAAAGCACCCTTGGCTTGAGGACAGTGCTCTGAAGTGGACTGTCTCCCATTCAAGGCTACGATGATCCTCCTTAGGACAAAAATCCCTCCTTTGAGTTGATTTATTGCCAAATTTCCTTCTATTTTTGCTTGCTGAAAGGTCAATGATACTTGTGTCTCTGAAATCAATTTGTGTTTCCTTTGCCAACCCTACTTTGTCTTTGACTTTTTAGTGTTTCTTAAATGATTTCTTTATTACTATCAATTCATTGTGAAAGTTAATTTATATTTGATTAGTATTTGTTCAAAAGAAAGTGTCGTAAGAGTCTTCTTTTCTTTCAAAACAGAACTGTCGTAAAGTCTTCGTTCTTGAAAAAATATTGCTTGATTGTATGTGCATTAGTTTCCTTTTGTTCATCACAACATTAAGGGAATTGAAAAGAAAAGCTTGCATTTTTCATTAAAAGAGTTTGTGTGTGCTCATAGGAATAGTTTATGGAAATTGCATTAGATGTGTTCTTTGTTCTTTGATTACAAGAATCTCAATGCTCTATCCTACTAGCTAAGGTTTTCATCATCAAAATTGAATGAAAAGGATTCTTATCATATTAGTTGCATTCTAGGAAATGAAAATACATCACGTGGTGAACCTTGAAAGGAAACTTCTTAATCAAGATCAACTTAAAATTAACATTAATTAACCTAATGGAGCATTGTCACCTAATGCAAAAAATTTAGAAGTTCTAGGCTAAAGACGTGTTCTAGCATTATAAAACATAGTAGTTGTCACTAACTTGTCTACGATACATTCTGAGTGCGATACCTCATTCCACGTACGTGAGTATATCGTAGCTCATCCACGTACCTTCAGTTATATAGGGCAGTGTTATAGTACGTAAAGTATATGGGAATGCTCTCACTATGCGGTTTCGCATTAGACAATGCTAATATGGATTGGGTCTCCACGTACTTTCGGGTATATATGGGAAGACAACACTAGGTTGTTATCCTTCCTTAGGTAAATGAGTTGGCCACCTTGTACACTGTGATACACCGAACATAGAATTCGGGGAGATTGCCTGCCCATGCTTCTTAGTTCACCAGGAGGAATTCTGCAGTTCACAGTTGTTTGGTAAACCTTTTTGCCTAGCTTACCCTTTTTTGTTTATCTATTTTTTGTAATAAAATCAATTAGAAATAGTGGAGGAAAATCAACCCTTACCCCGTCATTCACAAAGAGTAACGAGTAAACTACCTTTACCGCCCGAAGCTACACCTATCCAGTCAAAGCGGTCTCATTTTACCGGATCCAGTACTTTAAAAGCCTATGGTTCTTCATCTAAATTACCAGAAACACCTATACCATTAAACACTATGACCCCAATCATTCCTAAGTTTACTGGTACATTTATTACTGAAGTGGAATCTCCACAATTACCTAAGGAAACTAGAACTGAATCTAGTGAAACGGTAACCCAAGTTGTTCAACAACAAGTTGATTCTTAATCTGAATTTTTTCAACAATAAATTACTTCTAAGCTTGAATCTATTCAATGAGAAGTGGATCCTAAACCCATCGTTGTTCAATCAGAAGTTACTTTTGAACCAGAAGTTGTTCACGAAGCCCAACCTAAACTTGTTCTTTTACCAGAAGATTTGGACCTTGAGGTTTGAACAATCAGAAGTTGTTACCTTACCAAAATAAGATCAACATGTACATCCTTAAAATCCGTAAATATCGAGACTTCCTCTTTAACTCATCAAAAAATTCCATAAGTCTATTACGGACTAAACGATGAAATTCTTCCGCCTGGTTTGATTTCGATAGAAGAGGAACCTAAGGTAGAATCACCTATAACTCCATTCCATTTTGGAACTCGACTTTATCTGTATCCTCATACTCCTTATTTCACTACTCCTTTTGATCCTGATTAATTTCAAACACCCATTGATTCGTTAGGAAACTTATTTGGACATTTGACTATGGCAGAGTCAACATCCCAGACCGTAACATCTATTACAGCTATGGTAGAATGTTCTATTGCAACCTCTTCGATGTTTACTACAACACCTAAGTCACATTTGTATGGTGTTTCATCCATCCCATCAGGTTACCAATCTTTATCGAGAACCCACTCAAGTGTTACCTCTAGCCCTTGGTCTTCACCAATGTCCTCTATAGGAATTTTATCTGATTTTTCATCAATGAATATAGAAAAAATGGACCCATCAAGTTCATATCAAGCTGTTTCATCTATTTACCATCCTTTGTATTTTCTTTACACTAGACTACCCCCATACGAAGAGGAATATGCACATTCTCCCTATCCTCTATTTTCTGGTAGGCAACCATATGTTGGTATGTCGTCGTCTTTAGGTCAGCCTGGAATGACTATGTGTCAGCAGTAGCCAACCATGCCCATTCAACCTAGGCTTGTGTATCCATCACAACCTATGCAATTTGTCTCATCCATACCTATAACACCTGTTGTTACAGTTGTACCACAGTCACAAGCTCAAATTGTTGTATCTCAACCTATGCAAGCTGGCCCTTCAACCTCAGACCCCCAAGTTTCAAGTATACAGATCCAGCCTTCTCAAGCAGGTTTGCAACAACCACTTGTGTCTAGAGTCCAACAAATTTAGGCTAGTTTACCTTTTGCTGGAATGACTCAGGCTTACACTGGTTTAGTGTATTCACAACCTGGTCAACCTTACATTGGTGGGAAACAACAACCGTTAAATCAACAACCATTGTACCAACAACAACAACAGTTGATTCAGCAGCCTTGGCAGCCCCAATATCAACAACAACAATTCTAGCAATACCAACCTCAACATGGACTTGGTCAACAAGCTTATGTTGGGTTTGGTCAGCAACAAGTTTATCCAGGTCCTGGTCAGCAAGCCTATGCTGGGATTGGACAATAGAAAATCTATCCCGATGCTCAACAACAACCTTATGTCGAATTTTCTCAACAAGCTTACCCTTGTCAAGGTTACCAACAACAAATGCCTTATGTTGGTATGCAAAGACCTATTGCCTAGGCAATCCCATCTTACCCTGGATATGCTCAACCTGACCTCAATAGACAGGTACCTTTTGCTACAACACTTGAATTACCAGATCTAAACTGGCTCAGCAATGACCCAATTCATTATGCACCTTGGTGGTCGGTGATTCCTCATAAGTTACCTTCGATGTTCTGAAATTCAATGGAAACCCTAGAGAAGACCCATCCAACTGTTTCATGACTTTTAATTTATGGTGTTCATCAAACTCCTTGAATGATGATTTTGTTAGACTACATCTTTTCTAGAGAACACTTACTGGTCTGGCTGCGAAGTGGTACATTGAGTTACCACGAGCTTCTTTTGATAACTTCACTACCTTAGCTACCATGTTTTTAACCCACTTCTAGTTACCCATATGATATGAGACTGGAATGGAACTATTAACCAAATTTTCATAAACTACTACTACTCATATCTCAGATCATATTCATGAGTGGCATTGTCATCGTTGAATGGTTAAAACTTATGTTCCTAATCAACTTTTGGCTGAGTGTTTTATAAAATCCTTGCTGCCATCTATCACTGAGGATGTGGCAAAAGGTGGAGTTGTCACTGAAGAGAAAGTAATTGCTCGTGCCCAATATTTGGACTTGATTTATGCACAGTCTAGCATGCTCTATGACAAGATCCTAAATGCACCCCAACCATCTTTCACTGTTCATCCTCCACCATCGAGTAAGGACTCCCATGGTGGTGAATGTGTGATTGGTTCTTCGAGCACAGAAACGGCAAGTAGACCATCTGGTCAAACACTTTCCATTTCCAATCAAACTTCAAATGCACCTAATAACACTCTTACTTCTAAAATTAATGTTATTTCATCTGAGAAGGACAAGAATGAAAAGCAACCAGGAAGCAAGAAGAAGAAGGAAAAACAAGAAGAAACAAAATAACTCCCCTCAAGAAAAATCATCTGATTCCTCTTCTTCAGCTAGGAAACCTCGTTACCCGTGTTTGATCTATAACAATAAGCATTTTACGTGAGATTTTCCTCACCACTCTAAAGTCTCAAAGCTTCTGAAGACTTCTAATACATTTGTGGTATTGATTGATCCTTTTCCAAAGCCAGAGACAAATATGGTTGCTACAGACCATGCTTCCACTTCCCAAATGCTTATGCTATCCACCTCTAAGCCTAAAATTGAAGTTTTGGTGTCAACACGAAGTAAAGATTATGGAAATCAACCGTCGTCATCATATAACCATACTGATCAAACTAACTCTTCAACTGCCTAAGGGAGTTGTACATAAATCAACATTTAACTCTCGAGCTTGAGCTGCACAGAATTATAACATAGTAGAAGATTTGCCTCAATCACTTTCTGCTATGTCAACGCTCGAGATGCTTCAGAACTGTCCCTCCAAAAAGCAAGCTTTGTTGTCAGAAATTGGTGGAATCGATCCAACTGATTCCAATCTTGTGGTTTTCAACCATGCGGGTTATATGCCACAGTTACCAACGCAATTAGCATTCTTGATTCAAGTAAATGCCTTGAATAAAATTTTCCATCAAACCATTATTGATGAGGGGGCGTCTACTTGTATTATGTCTATGAATTACTAGAAAACACTTGGCTCACCGCCTTTGTCATGTTCACCAACAACGTTAAAATATTTTGACGGATGCACATATACGCCTTGTGGAATATTGAGTAATATACAAATCGAGCTAGGAGACAAAAAAATAACTGTTGAAGTTTATGTTGTTGACGGACCCCTTGACTATAACATTTTACTAGGAAGACCGTGGGTTTATGCTATGGTTGTTGTTGTTTCAACGTACTTTCGTACGATTTCATTCCCTCATAAAGGTGGAATCACAGTTATCAGCCAACTCGCCTTCTTCGCCTCTAGTTCACCGGCTACTGGAAGCATTATGTTGGTACATGGACCCCCGTTATCTCTTCAGAACATTTTTGTAGGTCTCTTTAAAGATTCTTCCCTAATGGGTATTTTTTCACTACCACCACCATCAAATTTGGAAGAAGTGGAAAAAGTTGAGGCTTGCAACATGATATCTTCCACTTCATCTGACTTAAGGAAGATTACCACTAGTTTTGAAGTTGATAGTAGTAATGAAATCATGCCACTAAGCCCTATTGAGCTAGCATAGCAATCAATCTTTCTAGCTTGCGCGATGAATCCAAATCCATTTTTGTCAATTGTATAAGTAGATCGTTCATTAGAATATGGTACTTCCTCCGATCCTTTTTCATGTATATTTTCTACTGGTGAAGGAATCATCCAATCAATTATGATGGAAGGAGAACCATGGGAAGATTATCATCATCGTTCCCATCTTCCAGATCACAGAGAAGATTATTCAAATGAACTTAATCACCTTTCAATTATCGATTTTCTTTCGAATTCTGTTTTCATAGATACAATAGATTCTGAGCGAAACCTGCCAAATATCAAAGAAACTGTTTCTATCAATATTTCGACCAAACCTAACATTGAAGAAAACATTCATGTTGGAAAATCTTGTTCCCAATTAGAACTTGATATTTACTGTGCTCTCTTTCATGAATTTCAAGATATATTTGCATGGTCATATGGGGAGATGCCAGGAATTGACTCTAGCATACTTGAACATGAAATCAAAATGTATCCTGATGTCAAACTAGTGTGACGATGCCTCCATCCTGTTCATCCAAAGAACGATGCTACTATTAAAATACAAGTTGAAAAACTTTTGCATATTGGTTTCATTTACCCTGTTCCTCTTACGGATTGAGTTTCCAATATTGTTCCTTCCATGAAGAAACAAGGGACAATACGAGTTTGTGTCGATTATAGGGATGTTAATCAGGCATGTCTAAAAGACAATTATCCTACTACCTTTATCGACTAGATTATTGATGAATGTGTCAGATGTGAAATATTCTCATTCATGGATGGTTTTTCAGCTATAATCAAATCAATATCTACCCAAAGGACCAATCTAAAACTACTTTTATTTGTCCATGGGGCACATTCACTTATATGGAACTCCCATTTGGTTTGAAGAACGTAGGGGCAACATTTCAGAGGGCGATGAATCGTGCCTTCCATGACATCAAACATATTGTTCAACCATACCTTGATGATTTACCTGCTCATTCATGAAAGTGGACTGATCACCCGCAGCATTTGATAGTTATATTTTTATGGTGCCGACACTACAAAATACGACTCAATCCACACAAATGTGTGTTTTTTGTTGGTTCTGGTCATTTTCTTGGACTCATAGTGTCTAAGGAGGGAATTCGACTTGATCCACTTAAGGTTCAGGCAATCCTTGACTTGCCTCCACCTTCCAATATACTACAGTTACAACGACTCCAAGGGAAGGCTAATTCTCTTAGGAGGTCCATTCCCAATTATACTAAAATAGCTAAAGGATTTACTCATTTATTGAAAAAGGAGATACCCTTCCATTGGGACCAGGTTGCACAAGCTTTCTTTCATGCTCTTAAAGATACCTTGATTAGAGCCTCATTAATGTATTCCATGAATTATCAAAGCGGCTACTTCTTGTATCTCGCCGCTATAGATACAACCATTGGAATGGTTTTAGTTCAAGAAGAAGATGGGATTTAACATCCAATATATTATTCGAGCCACAATCTCAATGATACAGAAGTTAAGTACTCTTACATCAAAAAGTTAGCTCTAGCTGATGTTCAAGCTATATAGATATTTCGCCACTACATCCTGCTCCGAAATACCACTGTCATTTCATATTGCAACCCTATGAAATATATTTTTTCACGTCAATTGCTGGGGGGAAATTCTCAAAATGGATCATCATTATTCAAGAGTTTGATTTGGAATTCATCAAATCCAAATCAAAGAAATCTCTAGTCTTCACTGAGCTTCTTTGTGACCTTCCCTCGAATACCATTGATTCAACATCAGAACCATCAATTCTGGATGAGTCTTTGTTCCTAATTTCGTCATCTGACACATCGTATGGAGATATACTGATTTATCTCCAGACCCAAACTTTCTAGCCTGATACCTCTCACTCGCAACAATGACGTATTTGATACCAAGCCAAAGATTATATGATCGTTGGTGACACTTTTTATTGTCATGGTATCGATACAATTTTACGAAGGTGCCTCACTCATGAGGAAGCTGAGAAATTTTTAAATGATTGCCATTCATGTGCTTGTGGTGGACACTTATCTGGTTATGCTACCACGTAGAGAACTCTTTGTGTTGGCTACTTCTAGCCTTCCATATTCAAATATTTCATAATTTCTATCAGAAGTTGTCACACATGCTATATCTATGACCATAAATCTAGATTACCACCTACAGCATTGCATCATGTCATCGTTTTTGGACCATTCCCCAATTGGGGCATTGACTTCATGACATGTAACCCCACCTTAGTTGGGGGTCATTGGTACATTATAGTCGTCGTTGACTTTTTCACAAAATGGGTCAAGGCGATGCCATCATTAAACAACAACAGCGAGACGGCTGCCCTTTTCTTTTTCAACCACGTGGTTACCCGATTTGGTGTACCATAGGCTATAGTTACAAATCATGGGTCGCATTTTCGCAATCACATGATGGTTGAGTTAACTGCCATGTTAGGACTTTCACATGATAGTTCTACTCCTTATTATATGCAAGTGAATGGACAAGTTGAGGCCATTCACAAAGTCCTAAAGAAAATGCTTCAAAGAATGATAGGGGTTCATAAACGAAACTGGCATTTAATCCTGTACTCTACCTTGAGGGAATATCGAACGTCGATGAGAAATTCAATTAGATTCACACCCTTTCAATTGGTATATGGTATAAAGGCAATCTTGTTGATACAATGTGAAATTTCATCTCGCAAACTCATGATTGACCTGTTACTCGAGACTTCTAAAGAAGAAGCGTGTTTCTTGGAACTTATCCATTTGGATGAAACTTGTCATGATGCTGCATTAGCTAATGAAGCATATAAGAAATGAATCAAGGCACAATATGACATAAATGTCAAGCCTTGCATTTTCTCAGAAGGAGACCTGATCTTGCTTTATGATCAGGAAGCTGATAAACTAGGAGCAGGAAAATTTGAACCACTTTAGATGGGTTCTTATATTGTCAAGCATGTTTTGGAAAAAGGTTCCTATGATTTGGTGGATTATGATGGAATTCCATTATCGCAGCCCTGAAATGGTTTTGTACCTCAAACGTTAATATGCCTAATTGAGTGTAGTAAAAATCATTGTATGTATGCTTTAATTTCATGTGTGTGTGTCAGTGTGTCTTTTATAGTTTCTGTTAGTGTCGGTCTTGAGCCCTCCATCGATGATCAAAAGCTCTTTGCATTATGCATAGGTAGGTGTCTCATCACTGTCAGTTTTGCATCCCGTTAGGCATGCCATAA
>APFE030745653.1:308124-329885 GCA_000404065.3 Pinus taeda
CCCTATTTTGAGTTGCAGAAAGCTGTCTTGGGAGAAATGACTTTTGAGGGGTCAAATCATCTCCAAATTCAAAAATTCCGGTGGGGTTGGAAAGTAGACTCGCATACCTTTCCAACAAGCTATCTTTCACCTGATTTAGACACCGGGAAGGTCCTCAAACAAAGCTGTGAATGTGCGCAACCAGTCAGAGTGATGTGCGGGACCTGTCAAGGAAATTTGCCTGTTTTGACCAGTTCGGCCAGCAAAACACTGTTTTCACCTTGGTTGACTTTTGAGGCATGTAAATGATGGATTTTTGTGTAATTTTCATGGCACTTAGATACTTTTACTTTACTCTCCTTGAACACTTCTAGAAGTTTCCTTGATGTAAATGGTAAATATTTAATGCATGGATAGGTTTCCTAAGTTTTAGAGGCAAGTTGTTTTAACTGCCTATTATCTAGTGATTAGTTTAGAATTAGTTGAAACAGCTCCTAGGAAGCTGAGCTCGACCCCTAGAGGTGGGGAAAGGAGTTAGATCTTCTATATTATGCCTTCTCTTACTCATTTTCATGTTGGACTCTTGAGGGAGAAGCTCCTATTGTATATTTTACTTGTATCTCTGCAATTTGAGGAAAAGGAAGACCAGGGTTTTGCAGACATCATTGGGATTCTTGTGGACTCTTGTGTTGATGGTGTGTTCTATTATTGTAATTGTAAGTGTGTTTATGTGTTCCATATCTTTCTTTACTGCAGCTTATTAAACAAATGAAGTGATAAAGTTTGAATTCATGCATGTCATGCTCAGCTTTCAAATTTGTTTAATGTTTATGTTTTCCACTGTCTAGAGAGGATTCGAATTCATTGTTCGCCCTCTTTAGCCTCTCTTCTTTCCTCCTTTATCATCTCTTTCAGCTAAAGGCATCAGCATAAACTCCTACCTTGCCCCAAAGACCCACCTGCAAAAAATGAGCTCAATCCCCGCACCCTGAATTGCACTCCCTCCAATTGCCACCAAAAACCCCAAAAATTTTAAATCAACCCTCTTTATCAGTTTACTAGCCTAATATTAGTGTTTCTAATTGGTCAACTCATCCTATTGAAAGATCTACTGAGTTTGACCGGAGAGAGCCTTCTCCTGCCTCGTAGGGCTAGCTACGAGGCTGAATGGTTTGATGTAGCCTTGAGATTTGTCTATCTCAGCCTAGGTGAAATTTCAAGTGCTAACAGTTTCTATGTCATTAAGTAATCCACTTTGCATTTTTTGTAGATGCCAAAACCTTTGGAACCATTTGTTGGTTACATCGATGGTGCTAGTCGGAGTACGCAGAACCTGTCTTCTGTAGCCTGGGCCATTTTATCTCCAAGTGGCGAGTTAGTGAGTTTTCAAGGGATTTGTATCCATCAATCGACAAAAAATATTACTAAGTATAGTACATTGATTGAACTACTCTCTGATGCCATTTCACTTGGCATTCGTGGAATCATCATTAGGCTGGACTCACAACTTGTCGTATTACAACTAACAAACATTTATACCGTCTGAAACCCAACAATTCTTCATATGTTCCTTAGAGTTTTTATTTTGGAAAAACATTTTGAGTATATTCAATATCAACATATTTCCAGAAACTTTAACACATTAACCAACTCATTAGCAAACTATGTGTTAAATAGACATTTGCGACACATGTAAAAGTAAATTTTCAATTCACATCATTAGTTGAATAGGATTTCACATAACTATATATATAAAAACTCTTGAAGTAAAAATAGATAGATTTTTTAAAATTTTTTACAAAATTTGTGTCCAATACATGTTTGGTCATCTAACCTAAAAACTCAAAATGCATGCAAAAAACATCCTAAGTAGACCTAGTGATGCTCATGATAACAGGTCATAGCCTGAGCTATCATGCACAAGAGCGGCATCCAACGAGCTGGAACACCAATAGTATGGCATTGCAGCCTCATAGGTAACTCCTTGATCCAGACATCCAGAATACCAAGGGTCAATCCCTCTACATGATCCTGCAACTCTGTCAGTGTCTCAGCTAAATCCAAATCCTGGAGAACTGCTCTCCCAACATTTCTCCATGTTGGCCCACCTGCCTCCTGTCGGTGCCTCATAGGCCAAATAGTACCCACATTTGCATGCATGAGAATGATCTTAGTTTAGTCTTGGAACATCAAAACACAAAAACATGTAGAAACTTGAAAATCAAAAAACATTTTGGTCAAAAACAATTTACCTATAGCACCCGATTGAGTGCCCATTGGTAGACTCAACTCTGGATCTCCACAAAAATCCATCCCTGAGTATGGATGCTGCTCCTCGATGACAATGTGTTGTCGATCGAGCCAACTGAAGAAAGCAGTGGAAAATGTAATCGATGACTGACCAGCATGTCTAGCCATCAATTCAACCCACCGCTACATCCGTGGATCTCTAGGACCAGCTACCCCCAATGTCACATGCTAGGGTTGCATCAATGGAATTCTTTCTATGATAAAAGAAATTAAGAGTGATCCATAGCTAAATTTCTTAGTCTTGCCGCTCTTTACCTTTGTCAGCTACTCTTTCAGTGAAGAAAGTACTACCTCACACCAGTTGAATAAAGTTGGCTCAAGACACTCAAGAGCATATTGCACATATGATCTATTCGCCAGATGAAGTGTCACACTGCCTTCCAACTTTGTGATGGTGAGAAGTATTGTTTTCAAAGGAAAATCATAGATATCTTTGATGATTACCTTTCCATCCTTGCTAGGTTGTGTACCTAGCCGACAGAATTGTCGAACATAGTCCCTCACTATCTCTCCTCCACTAGTAGAACCTAAAAGAGATATGGGGGCACCACGTCTTGAAAACACTGTAAGAAAGTAAACATCATCGATCACAATAGAGACAACTTTGCCTCTTATGTGAAAATATTGATCTATCAGATCCCATGCATGAACTAGGAATTGTAATAGCTCTGATTGTTGCCTCATTAAGGACAACCTGAAGTATTTCAGCAACCCACAGTTTCTGAGGTCCTCAACTATACTCGGATCATTTACAGAAACCATATCTTGTTTTTCATGCTCTCTTTCTCACCAAGTAATAGACATTCTGATTCAATGAAAGCCTAGAATCAAACCATAAGCTTAGTTAGGATCCTTTTCATTCAAAAAACTGAAGAAATTTTGGGTCAATTTGGTGAAATAAGTTTGTGAAACTCACCCAACGCAGCCTAGGCAAGGAAACACTACACTGTAGTGTATAATCCCTGCTATTTGGGTGCTCCCCAACACATTTTTCAACATGCAAGCCTGTGTTGGTCCCAGGGTGAAACATTCAAACCCCAAGGGCCCTAAAAACCCTAAAAACTTGCATTAAACAGCAAAAGAATGACATGAAAAGAAAGAAGAGGGTTATGTCTTCTACCTAGTTTAGACGACACAAGAAATGATCCACAAAATCTCTCGCAATCAGCTGATGAAGATTGAGGTAAAAAACAGGATCAGAGCACAAACTGAATGGTAAGTTTCAAATGAATAACATGGTAAATTCTTGTTTTCATGTTTATTTCATGAACATTAAATGAGTAAATTATAGTATTTACCTATTTTTACCAATGAAATAGGTACGTTTAATCCATTTGGTGTTGCTTTGAACAGATTTACAACTAATTTACAGAGTTCGACATGCATGATCATGAATTGTACTTTGACCACAGAGCATACTTTTATCTCTTTTTCGAGCTCTATTGAACATCGATAAAGGAACCCCCTTGGATTCCTCTTTAAGCTCTTTTCAGACTCTTGAAATATGAAAATATTGTTGAGCACTTATCCTTTTCAGCTCATTAACGGATTGGAAATGACATCTACTTAGTATAAGTTTAACCCTTTTTTGGGCTGAGATAGATTATTTACGAAAAAGGAATACATTGACCGAACATGGTCAATAGCTTCTCTCTTGTATTGTTTTACACTTTTTTTGACTTGAGAGACAAATATATGAAAAATAACTTGTGGAGTTTTCTTTTTCTCACTTTTAAAACACTCTAAACATGAAAATGACCGAGTTATCATTGTCATTAGACTCGTTAAAACATCAAATAGCAACAAACTTGTCCATCATGACAAGACTGATTTTCACCTTCGCTAGACTTGCTAAAACATCACAAAGCGATGGATTCACTCGAAGCGTGGAACTATACAACAAGAATATGTTATCCTCCTCAGGCTTGATAAAAATAAAGAGGTATTGGTCAGCAATGACTGCGGAAAATGGGAAAATGGGTAAACCACTTTATGGCAGCAGGTCACTCTTGAACATGACACTTTCACTTCATCATTGTGATTATTTGGGTTGGGTTATCTACTTGATGGTCATCATACCTTGGTTTATCATACCATCCATTACTTTTGTTTTGGGTCAATGCTTCCAATCCATTCAATGTCACTGACATGTTCAAGGAAGTCACTCAGTTTAAAATTCATCCTTTGCAATCCTCATAAACCTTCATTTTCATGACCGCCATTCTTGAACCTTGTGTCGTCAGTCAAATTTTGTCTCCAAAATGATTACACTCATTTCATGTAGTTGATGTGGGATACATCAAGGCCCTCCTGCGATGAGTTTCTTATTTTCGACATTAGCACATTATCCAAGAAGTTGACTTAGAAACACCCTTCTAGTAGCATGAGGCTTGCATACATCAATGGAAAGTTTATCACTTCTGACGATAGGTTGACATCACTGGCCTTCGGCCGAAATACTTTGTATGGTGTTCAACATGAAAACATCCATTCACACCATGCAGAATGTACTGCAGTACCTTGAGGATCATTATCATTATCAGTGATTTCTATCATGTCTGTTAACGGCTTACATCATTAACTGGTAATCAGACGGTGTCTTCCCATGTTCGACTTCAGATCACATATTCGCATGGTTAGACTTGTACTTGAGTGAATGATTGAACGATATAGAAGATCTAAAATCTAGTTTCATCCATCCGGGCTACAATTTCAGGAAATGTACCAAATCATTCGTACAATGGCTTTACATTGATGGTCATCCTATCATGGGTCTATATCTATAGACGACTGTCTATGTACTTGTAGTGAAAGTTTATATGCTGAGCATGGGTATGCCTTCCCTCAGCGATTCATGAGAAAAAATCAAAATATCATGATATTATGTATTATAATCGATGTAGGTCACCAACCGCTTCAGAACCTCCTCATCACATCGTAAATCATATCACTCGACATCATTATTTTCGAATTCATGCTTTAGGGTGCAGTTGTTACAGATCCATTTCAGCACATCACTCCCATCATTCATATCAGTATCATTAGGGCTCACCAAACCCTAATTCAGTTGCTACATGCCCTAGACAAGTCACCATTTTGAATGCCTCCTTCCCTGAGAGTGTCTTGGCTTGAATCCCTCCAGAAATGCCTTCTTGATAGACCAATGCAGCTTTGGATAGGGGTAAGTGCGCTTCAGTGTAGGTAGGCCCATGTCAGGGGGCTCTATAGAGCACCTAGGCCCACTTTGACCTACACTAGGCAAGATTGAGCGAAATTCACATAGGGTTTTGGGAATATTCTCATCCTCTGGAGTCATATAGAAGATTCCCACACTTATCATCTCCTATGAACTCGAAATTGGATAGGGAATGAGTTAAGTAATCTCCTATCCTCTAATCCCTTCCTCCATGGAAACTAACTGTAAGTTTGGAAGGCCATTCAATGCCCTCATCTATGACCAAACCTTCTCCATTTGCCTATAAATTGAGCACTCATCTAAGTGATCAATGGCTGGACTTTGAGAA
The DNA here is from genome assembly GCA_000404065.3 of Pinus taeda. Taxonomy (NCBI): domain Eukaryota; kingdom Viridiplantae; phylum Streptophyta; class Pinopsida; order Pinales; family Pinaceae; genus Pinus; species Pinus taeda. The sequence goes on from APFE030745653.1 coordinate 313,938, forward strand.
TTTGTAAGGAGATACTATTGGTGTGAATATTGAGAGTATAAGGAAGTGTTGTTATGCTTCCATAGTGTTGAGCTATTGATGTGATGTTGGTTGGAACCCAAGCTGGAAGAGTTACAATGTATCAAACTTCATGGTTGTAATTTTTCCTTCTACTTAATAAAGATGTTTACACCATTTTCCATATGCTTATCTTGATATATGATGTTTATATGTGTGAATGTATCTGATTCCATTTACTTATAGTCGATAGATCTCTTGCTTTGATTGGTTCTCTGTCTTTTGTTTATGCTCGTAGGTACTTTTTGAGCGAGTTAAGTTTAAGAAGGAGCGACGAGAGTCATACAAAGGAGACAAAAGGAAATCGAAAGAACAAGTAGGTCCTTTAATTCCATTTGTCTTATTTATCATCTATAGAAAAAGGATAAGTGCTTTAAATCTATTGTTCTAGGTATAGCTACCTACCTAGGGAATTAGTATTTATCTGTAGATGCAAAATTCCTCATAACAATAGCAACATAGGGAGAAGCCTTGGATATCATGATGAGGTTGCACGCATCACCTATTCAGCATATGAACCTAGGGGTACAACAGATTCACTAGAAATTAGCGATCCTACACCTAGAATTACAGAGTTTAAAGAAAGAAAGGGAGACTAAGCCATAAATGTGTGTAGAGTTTTGGTTCTTGAAGTGAAAAGGCCACAAGCAAGATAAATTTCATTGTCCAGTCTTCATGGTTGAGCTTCTTGTTTTTTAAGGCCCTTGTTCTTCTTCTTCTTCTTCTTTTTGTTTCTCTTCTTCTCATTTTCCTTATTACTACTGGTACCATCACCAAATATGGATTCTAGCTTGTCACACATTACTTTGGCATGTTTCAAACCCAATAGTCTATTTATATCATCATCATGAAGATTCTTGTATATTATACATATTTCTTGTGCATCTTGCTACAAAAATTCATCTGCAACTGGATCTGTTGCACAACATTCACATACTACTCTCCAAATGTTATGCCCACAAGACAATAATTGATATTTTACATTGATGTGATATACCTTGTAATATTTAGCAGTGAGGACAGGAATTTTGGAAATAAATAAATAAATTATGCCAACAAACCCCAGATATATTCTCTACCGATCACGCTGAAACCAAGATTCTCACTCTTATACCAATTGTTGGAAAAATGTGAGCACTACTGAGAGCAGGGAGGGGGGTCAATCTGTAGTGTGACTTATTATCAATTTTTTCCTTTTATTTAATTCTCTATTGAATCACATATATTAACAGGAACTCATTAAACATTTTCGTATTTATGCATAAATCATAAGCAACAAATAATACATATGAGCATCATAACCATGACCAAGAATGCAAGAAAGCATCAACACATGAGAGACAAGATTTCTAGTGGAAACCCCTTCACCAGGAAAACACCCACCCTTGTTGTTGTTGCGCTGCTCTGAATCGTCTATTAAGAAAATATAGTATTTTCTATATATATTGTTGACTCCCATCAGCTAGGAGACTTGACCTCATATATAATCAACTAACCCCGATCAACTAGGAGACTCAATTCTATAGAGCAGATCAGAATACAATGTTCTCCATGGATTTATGGACTATCATCCGCTAAAAGCCACCACGATCAATCGATCCTCACCCAACTCTAATTGGACTATCCAACTACCATTGGATTGAGAAACTGTTCCTTTCGTTGAAACTTCACAATCAATGCTCCACATTCATAAAGTCATTACTCCTCTACTTTATGAGGACCTCCTTTCATCTATTTTCAAACTGAATCCCAAAAGTTTCTTCTCAACTTGATTCAACACTGCAATATGACTTCTAGAAGCAAGACATCATCATATCAATCACAATAATACCACAAATATGTGTTGTCAACTCTATAAAAATAATAGCCATCAATCTGAATACTATCAAACCCTCATATCAATGCAATGTTTCATAATGAAATTAACATCCTAAGACACTATGGCTATGATCCAAATGCATTAGCATCTCATGCAAAAACAAATGTGAGAGTCACCAATAAAAACACTACCAGTAGCATACAAAAGCACTCCAAACAATCTCTACTCCAGCAACATTAAATCTGATTTCTTCTACAACATGATTTAGTTCTTCTCCATTCTCTACCATTAATACTCACTCACTGAAGCATTTATGATCTCCAGTAGGTTTGAAGCATAATCTCTCTTTACATCCTTCCCTTACACATATACAATCAACATCAACATGACTCAAATCCAAAATCAAGTATGTAAAACATGTAGGGGGAATTGACCTTAGGGCTAGGATCAAAGTTAAACAAATTTTACCAAATCAATCCACTAACACCACTACTTGTGCACTAAGGGTGTTCACATCATTGGAGAACCTTTTCAAACCATTACTGACCTTTACAACTTATTCTTGAAGCCTCTAGTAATTTCCATTCTAATTTTCTTTTTATTTCTGTGAGGAATGTAGAGAAAATCTCGTGAAATTCCTCAGTCACATGCATAACACTATAGTCACTCCCATAGGCTTATCTTCTAGTGACTGGAGCCTTTCAGTCACTCCCATAGGCTTGTCTCCATGCGACTAGGAACAAGGATGAAGAAAAACACTAAGCCTTCAGCTCAAAACATTTCCCACATGTTGGATGCTCTTCTTTAGCTCCTTTACATGCCTCCAAACCTCTAACATGGCCTCTAAAACATTTGCAAGTGGATCAAACATGTCTCACAAGTATCAATGACGAGTTGGCCTAAAAGGGCCAGCAACCAAGGTTGGAAAGGGTGCCAATAAGTCATCCACTCTCCAAGAATCATATCCACAAGTTTCAATACATCTAATAGACCTATAATACTTTGTAGCATATCTCCATCATTAAACATAAGGCCATCACACTGCAACAAGTCATCTCCACAAGCATAAGCTTGAAGACATAGATGAAGACCTAATTTCCAACTCAATTAGTGTGCCAAATCATCATCAACTATACCAATGTTAGCATTTTTCCATCAATACATCACAATACTAACATCATAAGGCCCACATCAATGCCAAGGAAAACATCTCAATGGAACTCAACTAGTTGCAACCATCCTACAATGAAGGAATCCAAATATTAACTAGTCTACAAGGGTTGACATCGATGCCAACATGAGCTAGCTGGCATCATGAACCAATGTCACCATTAGCTAGATGGAACCATGCACACCATAATGTCAACAAATATGTGATTATTTTACTAGTTCCTTGATAAACAATATGTTCTTATACACATATAGATAATAGTTATTTTGCTAATTTTCCTTGGAAAAGGAATATCTGTTGAGGTTCAAAATACAAAAACTATCATGTTAGTTTTTCTTGAAGGGAATATGTGTTAATATACATAAAAATAATAGTTATTGTGTTAGTGTTCTTGAAAAATAACAAGTGTTTATATACACAAAAGTAATAGCGATCGCATTAATTTTCTTGAGAAAGATTATGCATTTGTATACGGAGAAATAATAGTTATTGTGTTAGATTCCTTAAGAAAATGAATATGCATTTACATGCACTAAGATAATAAGTTATTGTGCTAATTTTATTTTAAAATAATTTGGGTCATTAGAGGAAATTTAAAGCTAAAAGTGCAAATGAAATTTTCATGTAATTTCCATGTCATAATATGCAAACCAATCAAAATCCTATAAACTTAAAAATAAGTACATATAAATATTTTGAAGGAACATTATCTTTTAATGTATCTTCAATTATTTCCATTATGAGTCTTCTCAAGAGTATTCAAAATGGATACTCATTGGATATGGAATTTAATTATGCATCCAATGAGTGTCTATACTTGAAATTAAATAAACTTATAAGGAGAGTCGCCAAAAATACAATTTAAAAAAGTATTTTTCGTCTTTTCCCTCCTAAATTAATAGCTCTTATTTTATTTTTTAACTATTATTTTATTAGTTTTCCTCAGGGGACCACTTTTAGGCTGAATTTTCCTCTAATGAGTTGCAGTGATTTCTCTTTTTGAAAAGAATCTATTCTTATGCAGAGAAAATAATAATTGTTACGGTGTTTATCTTCTGGAATTATTCTCCCTCTTTCTTGTGTGTAAAAAGATAGTGATAACCATGGTGATTTTTTTAAATATTATCGTGATAACCATGGTGAATATTTCAAATATTACCATATTCTTGTGGGTAGAGGTAAAATGAATCTACTCTTTTTCTTATAATGCATGTGAAGTGTGGATAGATGAGCATTCATTGGTAATCTTTATGCATTTTACCTTATGCATAGATGTATCATAGTTTTATGCATGCATGGATAAATAGGCATGTTGGTGAAATTATATACTTTTAATTAACGCATGTGTAAGAAATAGGAACATGAAAATATACTTAAAATATATCTATTAGAGAATTATTGTTTGGGAAATATAAATATTTTATATAATAATAATGTCAGAGTTTTTTGATGGTAGTAATTACAAGAAATGATTTTGACTTATGCAAAGGATGGATTATATTTAACATTATGGTAGGAATTGAACTATTGGCATTATTGTTCTATGTTTTCCTTGATGACAACCAAGACTGATTTTTATACGCATTCTACAATCTGCACAATGTAAACAAGAGAAGAAAATGTGTTTTGATTTGAGTAGCAAGAGTTTCTTGTCAAATAGACAATCCTTCTGAAATCCCTTACATTCAAGAAATATATATAAATAGTGGAGTAGTGCTGAAATATATATAAATAATTGTAAGAGGGCCCCTATAATGTGTGAAGGAATAGGGTAAAGGAGAAGCGCGTGGAGACAACTTGTATATGGGTCCCGCCCAAAGGTTCTTACCCCGACATTTATATAAATTTTGTCTTCCATCACGTCGGGTTGCAATGAGTGGGAACACATGGTAAGAAAAATGGTGCCATTTTAAAAAGGTGCATATTACAAAAAGGAGCTTTATGTTAATATGCTATAAAAATGGTTATTATATTATGTGACTTACTATTCCATTTTGAAAGTTACTTTATGTAATGACAATGATTTAGTCTAATGATTAGTTAAGTAATATGGAATAAGTGATTCGAAATGTTACATGCTAGTAAATTCCATAATTTTTTTCTAATTCTATGTATTTTTACATGAGTTTTACTAGGGGATGTTACATGTATATTAAGTGCTATCCTACTACAGTAACCTCTCTCTTTCCTTCAGGCCAAGAGGGACACTAAAATTATTCCCTGGGATGTACCTATTGCACAAATTTTTTTCCAAGTAAAAAATAAATATTGTTATGATAATTTTATCACAAAAATAATGAATATATCCATTCAAAGTAGTGAATCAAGTTATTTTCCAATTCCCCATTTCAAAAAAACTCAATCTATTTAAAGTAAAAATATTATAAATCCACTGTATAATTCCAATTTTCCTTAAACATGTGTTCTACCATTGTGAAGTATTTCATGGTATAGCGCTTAACTACTCTACATAGGACAAGGAGCTTTATGCTCTGGTGCAAGATGTGAAGAAGTTGAAGCACTATATAATGGGAAAGGATGCATTAATCCATATAGAGTAAGAATTGTTATGGTACTTCTTAGGCCAGATTAAGTTGCAGTAGACTAGGCATTACAAGTCGATGGGGTTTCTACACCAGTTTCATTTGGTGATCAAGTACAAGAAGGGTAGTGCAAACAAGTTGTTATACATGCTTTAAAGGTCGCCCAAATCAAATTTTTCATAATTTCGGGACTCTGATGCACATGGACCTATTCACCAATGATGCATCTTTAGAAGCATATGCAATGGATGAGTACTTCAAGCAGGTATTTCAACAGTTGCAAAGTCATAGTGATGTGCACGATGGTGAAAAAATAGTTGACTACAACCTCTAGGAGGAGTCACTCTATAAGCTAGATAAGTTATCCTTTCCTAAAGCTAAGTGATCACAACTGATTAGAGAGGCCCACACTTCCAAAAGTTACATGGCATGTTGGTGTAGGGAAGACCATGGCCAACTTGCAGAGGTATGTGTATTGACCTAAGATACAAGAGCATGTAGCTAGGTTCATAAGAGGATGCATGATTGGTTGTATCAACAAGGCTAGCAATAGAAAACATGGTCTATATCATCCCTTACATGTACCCACTCATCCTTGGGAAAGGATTTCCATGGAATTTTCAAGAGGTTTACCAACAACCACGAAGGGAAATGACTACCTGTTCATAGTAGTTAACGGGTTCAACAAGATGTGTATTCTAATTCCCCGTAAAAGTACTAGCAATGGGAAAGAAGCATAAAAAAACTCCTTGGAAAGGTCTAGGTACACTTTGGGATACAAAGGAGCATCATTTGAGACAGTAACACAAGATTTCTCAGTGCATTCTGGACTACATTATGGGAGAATATGGACCTAAAATCAAAGTAATTTACAACATTCCATCCGTAGACAAATGGATATATAGAAGTAGTCAATAGGAATTTAGTGTGGCTTTTGAGGGGATACAAAAGATGAATCTAAAGACCTAGCATAAAAATATAACATATATGAAACATTCTTACAATAGAGAAGTCAACACTCCTACTAGAAAGTCCACATTGAGAGATATTATGGATATTTGTCACCTTCAACTTTGGATATTTCATATGGGAACCAATGAGGAGTGAGGGAAGATCTTATAGGAGACATCATGAGAGTTGAAATATTTATAAAGAAGACAAGGCATATACATATACATGTACAAGTGGCATTGAAAATGTCCCAGGAAAAATATTAGGGTAGTCATTATCAACATAGAACAAAGAAATAATTCAAGGTGGGAGACAGAGTATGGATACATTTGAACAAGGAGAGGCTATAGGGGTCTACTGAGAAAATTAAGGCTTTGTGGTATGGTCCCTTCAAAATACTGGAAGGGTTGGGTGATAATTCTTATCAACTACTCAGTTTACCACCATATATTCATATTTACTCAATTGTGAATGTAGAGAGTCTGAAAGTATATGGGGCTTCCATGTTATATCAGGAAGAGGAATAGGTCCTAACTTCTATGGTGGATTTGGCACCAGATGCTTAGGTAGAACTAATAGAAGATATAGTTTTGCAGAAGACATCCAAAACTACAATATAGGGGAACATGTCATTTTGTATATTAGGTTTAAAGGAAAACTTCCAAGAAAAACTAAATGGTACACTCGAGATAAGGTGGAGGAATTATTTCCTCACCTCATTCAGTAGAAGCTTTAAGGGACCAAAATCCTCCCAAAATGGGGAGGTGTGATCCATATTGGATTATTATATTTTTTTAATCCATCTTAGTGGTTTCAAAGTGGAAAAAGTGGAGAATTGGCTCACATGACCAATTTTACAGAATGGACCCATTTTTTGAAAATGGGGTCTAAAACCTTTTGGGCACATTTTTGGCACCAAATGATTTTTTAGGGGTAAAAAAATTTCTCTTTACAACCAAAACCTATTTTCATATTCTACACACATAGACCTTTCTAACGGTCCATAAATCGTATCATTTATTTATTTTGAGAAAAAAATGAGAAATGTGTTGGAATGTAATTTTGTTATGATTATTATTATTTTCTAACATAGGAAAATATTAATGAATAATAATTTATGTTAGAATATGAATTCTCTCAAAAATATGTTAAGAGGTTAACATGAGAGATTAACTTCTAATTGTTAGGGGAAAGCAATTGAAGTGATTATGTATAAAAAGGCAAGAGGAATGAAAAGGAAAAAATTGACTTCTCCCCTCGATTTATGAAAAGAAAGAAAGACTGAGATAGAAATTGTAGACCGCCTAATTATTTGAAGGGTTAGAGAGAAATACCCTCTGGTGGAATCCAAACCAGATAATATGGGGATAAATACAGTATTTGGATAACTGTTACCAATGGGAGATAAATACTGGTAAACCCATAAAATTCTTTGCAGGATGCTCCATATGGTTGAGAAATGAAACAAGTTCCAAGAAAATCTTCCTGTTTTAACCTGACATTTAAAGGAAGAGCTTAGGGGGGACCGTTTGCAAACTTCACTTCAAGGTTACGAAGAATGTGGAAATCTTCGACATATTTATGAAGGAAAAGAAGATAAGTATTTGATCTTCACTTACTCATGTAAGATGTATGAACTGTGAATAGGTTTAGATAATATTTTTAATTATAGGTTCGAGAATTAATTTAGAACTAGAAAGATGTGATTGTTGGACTAAATATGTGATTTCAGGTAGATAGAAGACAAGAAATAGATTTTAAATAAAACAAAAATTTGTATTTTCATGTGTAAATAAATATTGGGTTTATATGTGCTTTAAAAATGACTCTATGTTTGGTTTGAGATAAAATAGAGAAATAAAAATACCACCCCAGTTTGAATGAGAAAAAAATTGTTCTTAGTATAACAATGTTTTGTTAATATAGAAAGAAAAGACTCAATATAATTTGTTAATTGTTACTATTTACTAATATAATGGGAAAAGTTCAGGGTTTATTCTTGCGTTTTCCTCCTCACAGATTTTGAGAATAAATTATTACCCTCAAGGTTTGTGGACTCGGTATCAAACATGGTAGAGAATAAGGCGCCGAGAAATAATAGTGATTTCCCATTACATATAAATATAGTGGCTTTTCTACTATTTAAGGTGTGTGTGTATATGTATAAAGAAGAGTAGTTCATATGCGTATATGTACATTGTAGAGGAAGACTATAAATGTAATTCGTACAAAGACATCTTTTCCTAGACATTGCATAGTTGATAAAGAAGAAAAATGAACTACATAACTATAAGAAACGATGCTAACTAGTAAACTTTAAGTACAAAAGGTTTATCTTTGCATTCATAAAACAAAGAGTCAAATAAGAGGTTTACATTTTAAATCTAATATTAGGTAAAGAAAAATATATAGTTTGAGATCAAGATTAACTTGTTAATTCTAGAAATATTATTTTATAAATGAATTATAAAAAGAACACCCATATGGGTAAAATTCCAGTCCTCAGGGAGAGGACTCAAGGCAGTGATCTGAAAAATTTTTGAGAACTCTTTCAAACAAAAATATTCATATGCAGGACCTTTTACCAACACTTATATTTGCATTTGAAATCATGAGCAACACATTCTCTAAACAATGCTTCAGCAATCCGTCAACACAGACAAAAATCAAATAATCATGAAACAATCATAACAAAACATGTGATAACAAATTTCGTCCAGTGTGGACGACATCTTTGGGCCCTGGTTCAAGAGTAGGGAGGTCTCTTAATTAGTCTCTGCAATAAAATGAGTACATAATTCAATCTCTATCAATACAAGGATAAATCCCTTATTTAGAGTGGCATATCTCTCCCAAGAGATGTTCTTCTGCAAAGAAATTTCACTCATAATACATTCTCATTTAACATGACGAATGAATGATCTCTCACAAATTGACATAAATGTACTCATGCATAAATGGCATAAAATGGTCCTCTTCAATCCAATGATCATATTTCAAGGCATACTCATCATCATTACATTTATCTCGAACTTATGATACTAATGGTTGTAAACACACCTATTCTCTGGAAAAACAAAGTGTCTAAATGCATCAATATACCTCCCATTCTGATTATGGCCTAAAAATCAGTTGCATAAATGAAGAAATGGTTTGTTCCTTTGCATTCCTTGTGAAAAATAATGAAATTTGAGTATAAATTTGACCCTGTTCTGAAACTGTCAAATCTGGGCATCCAGGGAATCTAAAAGATTTCTTGTTGATTCATGCATAAAAGTTCCACCTTCAAGGTCTCATTGCTCAACGTTCTCCCTCTAGAAAATAAATGCTCAATCATAAATCCACATACATCTGAAGATTCCTAGCGAAATTTTGGTTCATATGAGTATAAAATTTACATATCTTTGCACTGTAAAAAATTGTCCCTAGGGAATCTAAAGATTTCTCAAATATTCCTTGTGCTAGGGTTCCAACTCCTCAATTTGTGTGCATATTCAATGGTTCCACTGCCTCAACCTTCATACCCACCTTCGACTACCCATTTGAATGGAAAAATTAGGTTTTATTATATGAATCTAGGTCGATGTTTCAAGGTTTGTCTCATTGGGACATTGGTGGGCACCCATATTAGCTTTGGTGACATTTTAATTTTGGTTGGATAGTTGGTTGGCTGTGTTAAATGGGGTCACTCGTGGATGGGGTCGGCCTTGCATCTGAGCAGGTCCAAATCCTACTAGCCCCCAAATTTTACGGTGGCCTGTTGTTTGTTGAGCCATGGGCAGGGTCTTGGGTCATAGTCGCAGGCCCCGACCCCATTAAATATATTTATATATATGTGGTCATGGGGTGGTGGGGTTGGTGGCCCACCACCCTTTTTTAAATTATTTTGTTTTATTTTAAAAACAAAGTGGAAAAAAACCCTCTGTCAAATTTTACGAGTCACTGTCAATATTAAGTAAGCGACAAATTGACTCGTTTTGGCCACCGTGTAGTGCCAAATTGTTTATTGGTTAGTTGTTGCCAAATTTAGCACATTCCTCTCGATTTGTAAAAATTTCCCAATTTAGTTGTGCTCCAAATTTATCTGGCGACAAAACCCTAGAACTTTGACCTTAATTTTCACTTAAAATAACTTGCACACACAAAGTCAGATTTGAGTGTCATTTGTGCCATTTGAATCAGGGTGGTAATATATTCGTTTTGGTTTTGGTTTTGGTTTCAACAAAATCCGAAGACTTCTATTTTTGAGTCTCTCTAGTGCCACCTGGATCATTCCTCCCCACTAAGGATCTTTTGGTATGTCGAAAGCATAAGAATTTCTACGATCTTGATCTATATAATAGATGCCCTAACATGCCACCTCATTTTTCCTTCACCTTTGTACTTTTGAAATCGACATGATGAAGCCAACACATGTATCATATGCAAACACATAACTGCTAATACATGTTTAGTTACAAGATCAATCGTGAACCAAGCATACCCCCATACTTGTCAAGAGTTTAGCACACACTCATGGTCAAGTTTACATTAGAAAACAACACCGATGCTATCAACTAAAATCCCAAAAATATCGCCATGTTACACTCATAAGTGATGGAAAACACTTCATCATTTTTACAAACATTTCACAACATGCAATTTACACAATTTGTTCATGCTCAACTAGTTATAAACCCCCATTTCTTATCTAAGTAGGTTAATGGGTCTTCTTCTCATAGCTTCTTCTTTTATTTATCAACTTCATTGACTTGTTCCTTCACAAGATCCTTCTCATCCACCTTCGATCACTTCTCTAGATGGAGCTTTGAACATGTGGTTCTCTGATGTCCACCCTTGTTGCAATGGCTGCAAACATTCTTCTTTCTCTAGAATTTCTTGACCTTCTTCATGCCTTTATGTGGAGAAGGGTCTTCATGTATTTTCCTCTTCCTCACTACCATTCTTTTTCAACACTCAGCAACAGCATGGCTATACAAGCCATAAAAATTACATGATTTTCTATGCCATAAGTTTTTCTCATCATTATAAATCTACCTATAATCAAAAGGAACATTAGAATACCGAGACGTTTTATACCTTGCTTTGTTGTCTCTAGTGAAATCAAGGCAAGAAGAACATTCCTTAGCTCTTCTTTTGCAATGTTCATTATCATGGGAATATTGTGACGTGCTCTCAGTGTCCTCTTTCCTCACGAGCTTTAGCAATGGCTTGGATTCTTGATATAAAGAAACTCTTTCTTATGTTGTCTTTGAACACTCTCCTTCAATCTACCCCAATCCATAAATTCAAGCACTTTTTATAGCCTCCAATGAGTGAGTAATTCCTTGGCCATTAATACCAATCCCTCCTTAATTATGCCCCATCTTGGTGAGGAGTCTCATGTTGATTCTTGAAATAAGTATCTGAATGGTTTCAATAGAAATAACATCATGAGAAGAAGAAGTTTCATTTACCTCAATCCCATCAGTGATGTTTTATCATTCTTTTTGGCTAGTTCTCCTTTGTTACTGGAACATTCTCCCATTTGTTCCTCCACACCCTACTCCAACACGAGCCTCAATTTCTGTAACACCCTTCTCCCACATCTACCCAAGTAATCAGCAAACCCAGGTAAAGATGTGACTAGAAGTTACTATGATATTATTTGACTCCGTATGTGTCAGTGAAGGAAGTGGAACCGATGGAACACATCACACAGACCTTCGACATCAGCAAAACAATTCTGAGGAGCCATCCCAGCCATTCACGTAACCAGCCCCTGAGACTAACTGAATTTTTAGTGCATCAAACCCCTAGACACTCACTTTATATGGACCAAGGTGTGTCTAGGATGCTCCCGACGCTCCCACAGCAAGGGCAATGGAGAGTTTGGGGAATTTTTTCCCCTTGTGATGTGCCTGCAACTCTAGGATTTGTGCCACTTTTTTAGGTACAGAGCCTAGGTCACTACCCATAACTCAATGACACATTCACAAAGGAACTTACACAACATAATAATGATCTATTTGAAAAACCATTGACAAGGAATAGACTGGACCCCTATTAGCCATGACAAGCATTTTCTTAAACATATCAAAAATATGAAATCTATAGGTCTTAATAGTAGAGTTGATCATAGGGGTCTCATACTTATCTAAGAATCACTACAAAGTATTGATGCATTATCAAATTATCTGCATTATCATCTACTAGGTCATATGTTCATTATTGATTCACTTACAAATCAAAACATGATGAGATCCATACATCATCACCGTCACAAAACTTGCTCATAACCAACAAAAATAAGATGGGATATTTCGGCCATAAATGCGACATATAAATAAGTATACTTACCCATAAAATACAAGATGAAATAAACTCTTAGTAACATATGAAAAATACATCTAGGGCAGGGACTTCCACAAATCGCCCAACCATAGACTAGGTTTAACCAGATATTTATTTTAGCCAATCACCCCCATGCTATATCCCAAACATGAATGTCAAATATCATGAAACAAATACATCAAAACCGAACCAAGGCTTCTAGAGGCCAAACCACCTCAACCCTCAACCAGTGATTCCACCTCAAGGTCAGACACCACTAACCATTAGCAGATCGGTCTCTACCCAAGCTATCTAGGGCTCCAGAGAATTTGTTCAAACCTAGATTCCAGGACTACTAACTCAACCCACAGTTGCCGCAAGGCTTCTAGAGCATTTGACCAACCAAGGCTTCTAGGATTAGTCACTCAACCCACAGTTGTCATTGGGCTTCTAGAGTGTTTGTCCAACGAAGGCTTCGAGGACTAGTAACTCAACCCACCAAGGGATTCAAGAGCGTTTGTCCAAACACGGCTTCCAGGACTAGTAACTCAACCTAAGGTGTTACAAGGCTTCCATAGCATTTGTCCAACCAAGGATTCCAGGACTAGTAACTCAACCCCGGTTCTTACAAGGCTTCCAAACCATTTGTCCAACCAAGGCTTCCAAGAACTAATAAGTCAACCCAAGCTAAAGGATTCATGAGAACCAACTAGAGAAACAAAGTAATGAACCCATAACACCATGGTTATCCTGAAAATGTCAAGGCTAGGAAAATCACTGTCAATCTAGGAAATCCTCCATGCCAATGACAAATCATGACCAATAAATCACATGCATATGCCATGCATTCCAAAACTAGTGAGGAAAACATACATGCAACTCGGTACTTGCAAAAACAAAACCCATTGTAGCTGTGTCCTATTGTGCTTTCCTACTCTTCTTTTTCCTTCTTGCTCCAAGCGTCCATATATGCCACACTCCTCCAAGAGTTCTCAAAGAAAATATGTGTGTCCAAGAGTATGTGAGAGGGATAATATAAGAGATCTCCCCTAAAAACTATTAAAATCTTGTCAATTGATCCCCAGAAGCCTTTTTATCAATGAGGCCACTATTTTATTCATTCTCCATTATTGGCCCACATGTCCCCTTACTATTTAGCCACAAAAATGCCACCAAATTTAGTGTTTCATATGAAAATTTTAGTGGTTATGCCAACTGTGGGGGTCCATCAAATTTATCTGGTGCTCTGCTACTTTTAGCCAAATTCTTCCAACTTTAGCCATTGTTTTGGCTGGATCACCATTTTGGAGATGCTCCAAATTTATCTGGCACCAACTAACTTTGTCCTTTTTTCCAAGTTTGATTGGAACTTTGACTGAGCATAACTTTCACATATGAACTCAAATTCAAGTTATGTTTACGTCATTGGATTCCTTATGGTGAGATCTTTGACTTGGTCTAGGTTTCGTTGAGTTTTGAATACTTTGGTTTTTGAGCCATTAGGGATCCTCCTGGATCACTTACTAACTGAAACCCTAGATCCAAATTTCCTCAAATAAATAAATCTTTGAACTGTGGATTTATAGGATGGGGATGGCCTTTGTTGTAACTCAATGTTAGGTATCCAATGGAATTGACTATTTTCTCATCCAAGTCTTGGGTTCAATTTTATGGGTAGTTTCATCTCATTTGTTAGACTCATTCTTGGACAAATGGTGAATTCGGTTTGAGGGTATAAAACCAAATAGAGAAAATAAATTACTTATGTAAGCTCTATTAAATGTGTTTGGCTAAGGTTCTTGCAAGCGCACCACCCAAAATTGTTCAAGCCAATATTTTGTAAAATTCACCCTCTTAAGAAAAATTTTCATTAATATTTATTGAACAAGACCCTAGTTCCAAAGATCCTCAAATAAATCATTTTTCATCCCATGGAATCTTAAGAGGAGGGTGTTGGCCTAGTTGTAATCTAGTTTCGGGAGCCTAATGAAATTGGCAGGTTTCCCATTTGAGTCCCAATTTGAATTTCATGGTAAGTTGTTCCTCACTTCTTAGAGCCATTCAAGGACATATTGTGAATTTTGTCCAAGGGTATAAAAATAAAATTAAGCAACAAAAATGTGTTATGTAAGATTTAAATGTGTGTTTTCCCAATTTCCATGTGATTATACTATCTACAATCACTCAATCCATTTCTTTGAAAAATATGCCCCCTTATGCAACATTTACATTGGTATTTACTAAACAAAACCATGTATTTGAAAATCAACAAATATATCATTTGGTTACCTATAAATTCCTAGGAGGGGCATGTCCCTAGTTATAACCTTATACTAAGAGTCAATGGAATTGACAATTTACTCACCCAATACCTAATTTAAATCTTATGGTAATTTTCATCTCACTTCCTAGATCCATTCGAGGCCATATGGTGAATTTGGTCTGCAGTATGAAAACCAAATTTAGTGGATAAAATGAGTTTCATGATATTCAAAAGTGTGTTTGGATAAGGGCCATGTTATCATCTTACCCACTGTTTCTTAAGCCAATGTTTTGTAAAATCCACCCTCTTATGCAAAATTTGCATTAATCTTTAGTGAACAAAACCTTAGCTCCAAAGATCCTCAAATAAACAATTTTATAGACTATGGAATCCTAGGTGGTTGTGTCACCATCTCTAACTTAGGGCAAATTTCACAATGCAATTGATGATTTTCCATCTAAGTCGCAGTTTGAATTTTATGATGTATGATATCTAACTTCTTGGAGCCATTTAAGAACATTTTATGAATTTTGTTCAGGGGTATTAAAACCAAAACAGACATGAAAAATGAGTTATGTAAGCCCCTACATGTGTTTTTTTCCAAGGCCCATGTGAGAATGCTACCCACAATTTCTTGCGAAAGCTGATCCGGATTTAAACAGGAACGCAATAGATTACAGAGATAACCATAAATATAGAGATGCGATAACCATAAATAAAGAGATGCAGCGGAAATAACACTTCATTTCATTAATGGAAATACCGAAATATGCTTACAACCAGAATTGGAAATAAACCAGCTAGGACGATGGTAGCTTATCTTTGAGAAGAG
>APFE030745653.1:331726-351193 GCA_000404065.3 Pinus taeda
AGCTCAGAATCTTTGATACCCAACTGTGTGCGAAGGGTGTGAAAGATGTTTGTGAACTCAGACACATCTTGGTCTCGTCCCTGCCGCAGCGTGGTCCATCTGATGTATTTGTCCTCATAGGTTTTGACAGGGTAGTACTGCTCCTTGATGGCAATTCGAAAGTCATTCCAAGTGGGTGCGGCTGAAAATAGTGAGCCTGTACTTTCATCCTTCTGCTCGCAGTAGGTTTCCCACCAGTCCTTGACGTGGGGGGCTGCTTTGAGAAGAGCGAAAACAATCTTTCCCGACTTGAAAATTCATGAACAGAGAAATATCCATCTAGCAGATTTAACCATTTATCTACGGCATCTGCGTCTATTTTACCCTCGAAGATGGGGATTTCAAAATTAACTTGTACCTTAAAGGGTGTGGCGTTTCCAGAGTCGCTGCTGGAAACCGATGCGTCACCTCTAGGTAGCCGCTGAAGGATCTGCGCGAAGCTATCCATCATCGCGTTCCTTTGCCGCTCGAGTCCTTCTTCGAGCAAGATTTTGATAGGATCTCCTGCCCCCTCGTCTTTCTTCTCATCCGCCATGGGAGGCCGTCGGGGTTTTCGAGGCTGATCTTGCAAAGGTTCGACCAGTTCAAGCCCTAACTCCTTATATCCCGACCTCGTTTGGGACATGCAAAGAAAAACAGAGAAAAAACAGACTGCTCTGATACCACTGATCTGGATTTAAACAGGAACGCAATAGATTACAGAGATAACCATAAATACAGAGATGCGATAACCACAATAGATTACAGAGATAACCATAAATACAGAGATGCGATAACCATAAATAAAGAGATGCAGCGGAAATAACACTTCATTTCATTAATGGAAATACCGAAATATGCTTACAACCAGAATTGGAAATAAACCAGCTAGGACGCTGGTAGCTTATCTCTGAGAAGAGATGTGCGGCTACATGTCCCTGAACTGTTCCGAACTTGTGTTACAATGAGGCTCGAAGGCCTATTTATTATTGAGAAACAATGGAAAACTCTTCACATTCCAAAAACGACCCTTAGAAGATGAAACGCCAAATTGTGGGCCCCGTTTTGGTTAAATTGGTACATCAATTTCCCGGGGTCGTAACTTTGGCATACGATCTCCGTTTGACACGTATGATAGCTCGTTAGAAAGATCTATCCGAGAACTACCATTGTTGGAACGGGCAACATGTCTATTGCATGGACCCATGTTGCCCCCGTATTCCCCAAAAAACGTCTTTTAGGGTCTCAAAACGGCTCTGGAAGTTCAGGACCCGAAAAACTGCTAAAAATAGTAAGTTGTGCTATAATTAAGGAAACTGAAAAAGCTGAAAGAGACAATTGTGGGGGTCCAAATGGGATAGGTGGGTGGCCACCAACATCCACCTGGATCAAAAGCATTTTACAAAATCCAACCCTTGTGAAAAAGGTGCTTTGTCCTTTACTAAGTGAAGCACTAGATCTAGAGATCCTGAAATAAATATTTTTTTACTGATGGAGTCCTAAGAGGATAGTATCCTTGTTTGTGATCCACTTCTAGGAGCCCAACAGAAGCTATGGTTCTTCCATCCATGTCCCATTTTGAATCTTATAGCCAATTTCATCTCACTTCTCGAATCCATTCAGGGAGGTATCGTGAATTTTTCTAAGGGTATAAAAAACAAACCAAGTAGAAAAAAGTGTGTTTTGTGGTCTTTGGAATGTGTGTTTGGACAAGGCCCATGTAAGCATGCTACCTACAATCGTTGGGGCCAATTCTTTTCAAAATCCACCCATTTTATGAAATTTTGCATTGCCCTTTACCAAATAAAACTCTAGCTTTGAAGTTCCTTAAATTTATTATTTCATGGCTTAAGGAATATTAGGAAGAGGATGCCCCAAGTCGTAACCCAGTGCCAACATCCCATTGGAATTGATAGTTTTCCCATCCAAGTCCCAACTTGAATTTGATGGTGAGATGCAACTCACTTCTTGTAGCCACTCAGGGACATATTTTGAAACATTCTCCAATGGTATAAAAGCTTAATCGAGCAGAAAAAATACTTCCTTAAGCTTTGGAAAGTATGTTTGGTCAAGTCCCATGTGAGCATGCTACCCACAATCACTTGAGTCAACATTTTCCAAAATCCATCCCCTTGTGTAAAAATTGCATTGGTATTTACTAAAAAAAACCTTTGCTCCAAAGACCCTCAAATAAATCATATTTTGAGCTATGTAATCCTAGGAGGGGATTATCCCTAGTTGTAATTCAATGCTAGGAGTGCAACAGAATCAATGTTCTCCCATTTGAGTCATGTTTTAAATTTTATGGCAAGTTGCAACTTACTTTGTAGATTCATTCAGAGTCATATTATGAATTTTGTTTGAGGATATAAAAACCAAAAATGACAATCAACAAATAATAAATAAAATATAAGGCCACAACTAAGATGCTACAAAGACACTAATTTGGATCTAAATGACTTGTGAGGACAGTAATAAATCAACAAACTATGAAAATTATAAGCCTGAAATCCTATTGTAGCAATTGGTATTATTTCTTCTAACTAATAAATTAATTATTCATTTTATTGCTACAGCAACATCAAAATAAACACATTGCAATATTCACAAATAAACTGTGAAAGAAAAATAGTGCTGGAAACTGAGAAAATATGAGACACACACATAGAAATGAAATCATTATTTTTAGACAAATATCCTCGGAAAAACCCAACTTAGGAAAATCAATGCAACATCTAAGGGTTTTATTATTATGCAACAGTGAAAAATTCTAAGTATTATTCGATGCCCAAACTGGAAATCCACTACAGGAAAACTGGCCAAAGAAATTAGTGAGACAAATTTTGTCTCACCTGGAACTGATCCAACTCTGAAATTAGCTCTCAATGGGCTCCACAAAACCCATGTGTCAACCTCTATGTAAAATTTGCGCAAGTACTAGGACACTCCACCCAGAGCTGCAAATGATCAAGTCGTCTGCCTAATCCAACCTCTGATAATGACTCGTTGACCCGTTCTGGAAATCTTCCCAACCTCCAGCAACTAAATCGATCCTCTTTTTAGCTAAAAAATCGCACTCAGCCTCTGAAGCTTCTATGTTAACACTCTACAACATCACAAAGAAACTCGGCCTCCTGTAGCTGACTTTCTATATCTAGAAATTCTTTCCTCTAGACTTATTGTCCCTACCCCTCACTGTCTCTGCTTCCTCACTAAAGCTCAAACTCTCCAACAACTGGCTGCTCCTACTATGTAAAGTCGAATTCTCCAACTGCCTCTGGTGTATTTAATATTTCCTCCAAGTGCCCATCGACTTCCTCTTATAATACTTTTTTCGAGCACCAATGGCGAAGATTAAAACTTAATAAAGGGCTATGATCATCTTAGAGTTGATCCATGTGAGTTTATAGAGAATTCTCACCTTGACTTAATTAATTCTAATTAATTGACCATATTCCCTAAGTTGAGACTTAAGAAATATTTAAAAATTGGTTAATAATATAATTAAGCCATCTCTAGGTGGAATTTCTAGAAACGATTTCAGGGTTTTGGAGATCTGATGTATTTTTGCCTCTCCACCAAATATCATGGATCAAACACATTTGATACTACAAAACATAGCACTCCCTCTTAGCGAGGACTGTTTTCTAGTGCTGCACACCCTTCCACAACACTTTGTCTATGTATCATCATTTGTCACGTTCTTGATATGGTTTTTGATGCCCATCAACTACTACACAAATTTGGTGTTGCATCTATGCTGCTACTGACACTACATATTGCTTCCAAATCTGCATCTCCACTACAACTCCCTCTCTTTTGTTGCTCCTGAAACTGCAACAACTGCAATTGAGAAGCATCCAAAATATTGAATCAATTGTGTTCAGCGTGATGCATCTATCTCTACAGCCCTGACTACTACTATCCTTTGCATTGTCACTAAATAATATGTGATGGTGTTGACTCTAACCTGTGCCACATGCATTGTTGCCAACATTACAATGCACTCCCCAGCATCTGGCTGCTACTAGTCTTCAATTGTCACTCTGGTACTAACTGCGTCAACTTCCACTAATTCATCCTGCTACTCAATATTGTGGGCCCCCCATAGCTAGTTAATGATTCATGGGGTACACTCCTTAATGGACCCTTCCCAAGTTTGTATCTCTCTAGGGCTACAACTCCAAGTCACCCCACCTCACTCCTAGAGGTATGGCTTCCAACATCATGAAGTATTCCTCCAACATCGAGGATAGCTTGTCGATCTCAGATGATGTTGCCTACTAGTCCTACTTCTCCTTCTTGTCCTTCTTCTTGAGAGGAAATTATGTTCTAAGTGATCGAGCTCACCACATCTGAAGCACTTTACCTTTGGCAGTTCCTTCTTCTTTCTTTGCTCCCCCTACCCCTAAATAGGACCCTTTGATGCGAGGACCACATTCTCCTCCTCCTTCAACCCCTTCAATCTGTTATTGTTTCTTCCACTAATGGAGCTATTTAGCATAGGTCACCTCAACTTCTCTCACTGCATGTCAGACCACATCATCTCTCATTCCGGTAGCTTGTCTCTGCCCAATATACTTTGGATAAGAGCTTGCCACTCCTCAGAGACATTGTTCAGTGCTAAGCTCACTAGCTCTATTGGTTGAGGTATTGCTCCAACGGCTTCAAGATGATCTCGGACCTCTTAAATCCTAGTGAGGAAGGTATCTATGCCTTCCCCTTCTACATCTTGATGCATCTCATATTTTCTTCTAGGAACATCTTTTGTTGCTTGGAAGTACCCTAATATAGCGTGCATAGAGCATCCTACTTCACTTTGGTAGTGTCCTTGCCATCTATGTGTGAGACTATATGGTCCCACAATCCATCCAAGCACGATTATTTCGCCTTCACCATTTCCTTCTTGTATTATTTTAGCTAATCCGCATCCTGGGGAACTGCCACAACATTGTCTATGTAGAGCTTACACCTATATTCATCCAATAGGAAGGACATCCTAGCCTTCCAAATGACATAGTTGGAGGAACCCTCCAACATATCCTGATCTCTAAGTCTAGTTGCAGCCATCTCCAATCTATTCAAAAACTCCCTCTTTCCCTTTGCTCGATTGTTACTCTGCTACTTGTACTCCCTTTTGGAATATGTAGATCTACCATTTACTACTACCAATCTACCTCAAAAAATTGAACTTTTGAGACTCGAAGTTCCCTGAGAGACATTTTCCCACTATTGTGTGTGTTTTTTCTCTTCTACCCACGCTAGTTTTGTTGCTACAAAACCCTCTGTGTCCAACCAAGGAATATTCTCATCGAAAACCTAAGTTGCAACTGCTCCCTCTAACTGTTGGAATCACTAACCCAATCAACTTGACTTTGATGCAACCCTGCAACTGAAAACTGAAGTTATGACACAACAATTCGCCCTACCTATCCAGGTACTATGCTACCTTGAAAATTTTTCCCTACTGCTCCCATTGAATAGAAAAATTCTCATCTCCTCTTTTGAGCTTCCCATCAAGTTACTCACGCTCTAATACCATGTCAAAATTTCAATTCTAAAATCCTATTGTCATTGTTGGAAATAATAATGAGAGGGGGGTGAATCAATATTTACAAATCAATAACTTTTTCATTTCCATAATCAGATTTATATACGCTACTTCAGAGAAGGGAACTAGTGTATGCACGCAATTGTTCTTAAGGCAACCAACGTATATCCAATGAACTTATGATTCAGTTAATTCATCATATGTTGATCTTTAATCAGTGCATCGGTACTTTATTAAACATTAAATTGTAACCATGTGTAGTAATAATAGAATAAACCATCACACATAAGCAACACACATGAACACCAAGATTTAAGGTGGAAACCTAATGTGGGTGAACACCACCTCTTGCTGTTGTCTCTGTATTCTTTTAATAATAAGAAAATCTGTTTACAATCTTGTACTAGTGTAGACTCATACCAATACGCAGGCAACCACCTGCAGAAGGCTACAACCTTCTCTCATTCTCTAGCTTCTACTGGAAGGAAGCTACAACCCCCTAGTTCGTGTACTAGCCAATATGTTTACTAGTACATAGGCTTCGACCTATAGAAGGCTACAACCTTCACTCATTCTCCAGCTGCTACTAGAAGGGAGCTCCAACCCCTTATCAAATCACCAGCCACTACTGGCAGGAAGCTTTGACTTCCTCACTGAAGGCTTCAACCATCAGTATCCTCCAGGGACCACGTTTCATAAATTTTCATATTGGATGCTCCTGGTACACAACAATACACATGAAGGCCTCGTTTCATCAAATTTTCATACTGGACCCATTAGCAACATTGAAGCTCAAAATCAATCACCACTGCAATACAACCATCAAATACATCTGCATCAACCAATTACTGAAACCCAATAAATCTCTAATATAACTAAAACCCAATCATCAGTCTCTGATATAACTGAAACCCAATCATCAATCTCTGATATAACTAAAACAATCAATCACTAAAACCTATGAACCTCTGACACAACTGAATCAACAATTCATTCAAACTTAATCAAATTCAACCAATCAACTGGAACAGACAAATCACTATAACCAGTACACAGATCTGAACCCAAAACATTGTGTCAACAACCATAACTAACTACAACCTCAAAAGGCATGTGTCAGAATGTATACGCTCCTTTAATGAAGCAAACCTACATGTATACGCTACTTCCTTTTTCCCAACCTGTGTATACCTCTAAAGATACTGAATCATAAAAGCTTTGAACCACAAACTATACCAATCAGTGACATTTTGAAGATCTATTGTTATATTATGGAGTTCTAAATAGATAGCAACAAGGATCACCCTTCTTTCTCAATCAGTTAATCAATGAGACACAAACTCTTTTGCATTTAGTTTTACTTTCAAATATAAGAAGACTTCATTAACAGACAATAGTAAAACAGCAACACTGATCTGATAGATCAGTCATCCTTGAACATTAAGCTTTTATTTTGCATACGCTACTTGGAAGAGCCGAACCAGCATGTATACACACCTTCACCAAAGCGAACCAACGTATATATATGAAAATACTTACTTATAAGTTGGCTGCAATTCCCAACTTCAGACATACGCAGATCATAACATATAAAGGATAAAACATGTGTTAGCAATCATATCTAACCCATCCATTATCAGATCACATAATGATAAGTCATTATGATCCTGATCCATCATTAGATCTCATCCATCATCAAATGCTCAGGTGCATATTTAGTCTAGATCAAGCAAAGCATCAGAAATCCATAACAAGCATATTTTCTTTTGATCTAACACTTCACAATATATTCATTACTTGTTCACATATCCCTTTTATATTATCGTCCTTATATAGTTTTAGGCCTTTCTCAATACCTTGGACCAAAACCACTTAGGACCAATACCTCAAACCAAATACCTCAGACCAATACCTCAGACCAAATACCTCGGACCAATACCTTGGACCAAATACCTCAAGCCAATACCTTGGACCAAAACCTCGAACCAATACCTCAGACCAAATACCTCAGACTGAATACCTTGAACCAAAACCTCGAACCAATAACTCATACCAAAACCTCGATTTTCCATCCCATACGCACTTTTCCTTCTGTGAAAGTGTGTGCATACATATACACTTCTTGTGTTCCATGAGCCCACGTGTATGCGCTACTTGGACAAGGTGAACCAACGTATACTTCTTAAACCATTATCTTTCTTCAATTTCTTCATTCTGATTTGTAGTCCTTTGTTCCTTCATCCTATTTTTTGTACCATTACTTTGTTCCCTCTTAATAGACTTGTTATAATGTGGTTTGCCATATTACTTCTGAAATGATTCCTTTGAACTGCCCTGCATTTTGTCACATCTTTAAACACAACTGCCATGCATTCTGTCACATCTGATATCTCTCCTGTAGATTCATCTAGTTATGTAGATTCATCTAGTTACCATATACAAGTGAGTTGTTCTGCTACAAGTGGGTTGCCATCAAGTACAACCCATGTATCTTAATGCCAACAATCTCCCCCTTTGGACTTGATGGAAACAATGTTGGTGTTGATTACTACAAGTTGTAGAAACTGTTAGAGATAACAAGCAACACCAAAATACTCTCCCCCTTTGACATCAAGGGCAAAGGGTGGACCAAGATACTCTCCCCTTTGATATCAAGGGTAAAGGGCTGACCAAAATGAAGACTTCCATATCTGAATAGTTGAATATGAACATTGATCATGCTCCCCCTAGGCACATACTAAATTCTCTGATTAAACTCCCCCTTTGTACATGTTGAGATGCACTATACCATCCATGCTAACCCTGAGCACATGCAGAGTCTGCAAATATATTTTCTAAAAGAATAACATGACTCTATAACTCAACTATCTGAGTATGGCCTTCCTATCACCAATGACTAATACATACATCAATCTCCCAACCAAGTGGGGATATACAAATTTGACTCATCTAATCATCCAAGTGGGGATATACCAAATGTTTATACATGACTAAAATATAGTAATTATTACATCATCCTTCCCATCCATAGTGGGGGTATAAATTACATCATATGACCAAAAGGACTCATTAAAAGACTATGGCAGACAGAGACATATTATTACATCATGGGCCTTTATATGACCTTTTCATCAAGTAATATACATGACATTTATAACAAAGACCAGAGATCTAAACAAGACCATGATAGTCATCAGCAATTATTATACACCATATATGATATGCACCATAAGAATCTGTCAGCAACATCCAGACCTGCAACCTGTATATGTCCATCATTAGTTCCGAAGATATGACAAAGTAAATATCATCAACCTGTGACAAAGTGTGTCGCATATAGATATCAACTCATCTTCTTGATCTCATCAAGATCAACTTGCTTCGTTTCCTTAGTAGAAAGAGCCTTATCATAACCTTCCATGAATCAACTAAGCATATGTCATATCTCCAAGCAGTAACACAAAATCATATCATATGTATGTGAAAACACCATAGTCATCATCTATGATCATAACATCATCATCAAGAACTGCATGATCTTTCCACAACAACCCTCAATATATCAACCGTCTATTATCACTAGGGAACATTCCACATCTGAAAAGCATTAACCATGATAATCAACATATGTGAGTATCAAACCTATCATCATAAAGTAAGAAGGAATCATCATTATGGGAGTAAGTAAGCCATGTCTCTGAATATTCATGTCTTCAAATAGCTATGTCTTCATGAGACCTGTAGTAACACCATTCTCTTGGCCAACCAACAATATTTATCAATATGCAACTAAAGTAATCATCCATGTATCCAGCATAATGTGTATCCATCAAAGAGATAGCAATATGTAGCTATGAGCTCATAGTCATTTGTCAAGCTTTCTTGATACTATCAACAGTAACAATCTTCAACCATGTGAGAGCCAAGAACTATAGGAATCCTGCATCATAACTGCACCATATGAACTTTATGCATCTTTGAAGGCATGATGACAACAACATAATGATTGACTCATCGTCAAATAATGAAGTTATGTACTCAAGCTTTGTATTTCTCCTTGTCCTTATGAAGATCACCATGTAAGCAACATATATGTACTATATGCATCATCAAAAGTCATCCATAATCACCCATAAATCTGATCTGAATAACAACTATGTAACCCCAAGCAATAGAAGTATCATCATCATAGGCAACTCATAACCACAACATAGAATGATGTATCATTTAAACAATTTAGCCACATAATCCTCATCACCATTGATAAGAATCATTAGGTTCCAAAGACTTCTAAACATAATGCCAACAATGCAATATTAGAAGCATAACATATTCTCCCCTTGAACCTATGCCACCTGTTCACTCTCAGTAAGAAATATCAAGGCATCATCATCAATTAGATATACATCAGGTTATCAACAACTAATGAGGATCAAAATCACTTCTAAATAACATCCATAAACTGTAGTCATCAATCATCAAGAAAGAAAAGATAATTGGTAGTTGTCTGAACCATATTAGATCGTTTCTCTGAGTCTATCCCACTACTTCTTCATCAAACCAACATATACGCGATTGTGCATCTTCTAACTTGCGTATATACGTGACTTGTCTTCATGATAACTGTGTATGAGAATTAGAACACTGAAATTTCACACTCTCAGTTTCTCCTGACTCTGTTTTGTCTGTATACTGAGCTATGCCCCATATTTCTGGTTGTTCTTCCTTCTTCTTCCATACCTTGGAGTGTGATGATATTTGCTCCTTTTGGTATGTTGGCTGAAATTTGCTTCTGCATTCTTTTGCTATATGCCCAAACTTGTTGCAAGCATAACATCTTATATGTGTCATATTCCCTCTATAGCAATCAATGGCTTTGTGACCAAACATATTGCAAGAAAAACAATATCCCTTAAAGTACCTGGAAGTTGATGATCTTTTTGTGTGATTGTTATTAGCTTGAACCATTCTACTTCTGCGTTTGGCTGCAACATGTCCAAAATTATGACATATAAAACATTTAGCATTATCCATCAAAGGAAATAATCGATTAACACTTCCATAGTTAGGAGTAAATGATGTTCTTTGAAGACTTTCATTCCTTGGTTGTAGATGTGGTTGACCTCTTATCTCATTGTTGAGAGTTGCTGATTTCGCACTAGAGTTCCTTGCTTCAACTTGAGAGCTTGATTCACCTTTAACAGTTTCATGAAAACCAAGACTAGATTTGATGGCAGGAGACCTTTGACTACTAAGAATATCATCCAAAATCTTAGTACTATCTTGAAATCGTAAAAGTTTATCCTTTTCTTCTAATTTACCTTTTAGGATATTGACCTCAACCTGATATTTCTCTTCCTTTTCAAGATATTGCTTCTTCATGATTTCTTCAACTTTTCTTCCTTCTTCCAATTTTTGCCTTAATTCGAGAACTTCATTTTCTTGTTCTTCAAATGCTTGGAGTAGTTCTTCATTCTGCTTATTTGAATTTTTGAGATCTTCTTTTAAAGAAACGATCATACTTTCAAGACCTTCATAGTAGATGGTTCTTTCTAAAAGTTCCTTGGTTGTTGTGTCCTTTTCATTCACTTTAATTCTCAATGATGTCACTTCATCCTGCAGCCTTTGACATTAGTCTTCCTTTTCCTTGTATTTATTCCTTACTTTGTTTCCTTCCTCCAACTGGGCTTTTAATCTGGTAACCTATTCTTTTTAGGAGAATTACCTTTTATCAATTAGATCGCTTTGATCTCTAATTATGTCTATGAGCTTTTTAAATTCTGCCTCTATTTGATTTCTTTCTCTTTCACCCATAAGAGAAAATTAAATTGTTTCTCTATCACATCCATTATCTTCAAATGAACAAAGAAATGTATAACCAGAAGACAACAAATTTGTACCTGATAATTCTTTTGTTTGTTCATCTTCATTCTAAGGTGATTCTAAAACTGAGGAGTTGCTTCCACATAATGGCCAATCGTCTCTTCCATTGTCATAGTTCCCTTGAGATGTCTTCTTCTTCTGAGGTGCTTTATTCTTTAGCTTCTTTCCCATTGTTTCTAGAGATCTCCTTCAAGCAATCAAGCTTCTCCCAAAGGACCCACTCTGATACCAATTGTTGGAAATAATACTGAGAGGGGGGGTGAATCAGTATTATTAAATCAATAACTTTTTCATTTACATAATCAGATTTATATACGCTACTTAAGAGAAGGGAACTCACATGTGCATGCAACTATTCTTAAGGAAACCAACGTATATCCAATGAACTTATGATTCAGTGAATTCATCATATGTTTATCTTTAATCAGTGCATTAGTACTTTATTAAACATTAAATAGTAACCATGTGCAGTAATAACAGAATAAACCATCACACATAAGAAATACACATGAACAACAATATTTAAGGTGGAAACACAATGTGGGTGAAAACCACCTGTTGCTGCCATCTCTATCTTCTTTTAATAATAAGAAAATATATTTACAAAATTGTATTGGTGCAAACTCATACCAGTACACAGGCACCCACCTGCAGAAGGCTACAACCTTCTCTTGTTCTCCAGCTGCTACTGGAAGGGAGCTACAACCCTCTAGTTCGTGTACTAGTCGATATGTTTACTAGTACATAGGCTCCAACCTACAGAAGGTTACAACCTTCAATCATTCTCTAGTTGCTACTGGAAGGGAGCTCTAATTCCTGATCAAATCACCAGCCAATACTGGAAAGAAGCTTCAACTTCCTCACTGAAGGCTCCAACCCTCAGTATCCTCCAAGGACCACGTTTCATAAATTTTCATATTGGATGCTCCTGGTACACAACAATACACATTAAGGCCTCGTTTCATCAAATTTTCATACTGGACCCATTAGCAACATTGAAGCTCAAAATCAATCACCACTTCAATACAACCATCAAATACATCTGCATCAACCAATTACTAAAACCCAATCAATCTCTGATATAACTAAAACAATCAATCACTGAAAGCTCTGAACCTCTGACACAACTGAATCAAACAATCACTGAACCGCTGACACAACTGAATGAACCATTCATTCAAATGTAATCAAATTCAACCAATCAACTGGAATAGACAAATCATTGTAACCAGTACACAGATCTGAACCCAGAACATTGTATCAACAACCATAACTAACTATAACCTCAAAAGGCATGTGTCAGAATGTATACGCTCCTTTAATGAAGCAAACTTGCATGTATATGCTACTTCCTTTTGCCCAACCTGCGTATACCTCTAAAGATACTAAATCATAAAACCTATGAACCACAAATTGTACCAATCAGTGACATTTTGAAGATCTACTGTCATATTACAGAGTTCTAAACAAAGAGCAACAAGGATCACCCTTATTTCTCAATCAATTAATCAATAAGACACAAACTCTTTATGCATTCACTTTTACTTTCATATCTAAGAAGACTTCATTGACAAACAATAGTAAAACAACAACACTGATATGGTAGATCAGTCATCCTTGAACATCAAGATTTTATTTTGCATACACTACTTGGAAGAGACGAACCATCATGTATACGCACCTTCACCAAAGCGAACTAGCATATAGATCTGCAAATATTTACTTATAAGTTTGTTGCAATTCCCGACTTCAAACATACCTAGATCATCACATATAAAGGATAAAACATGTGTTAGAAATCAGATCTAGCCCATCCATTATCAAATCAAATAATGATAAGTCATTATGAACTTGATCCATCATTAGATCTCATCCATCATCAAACGCTCAAGTGCATATTTAGTCTAGATCAAGTAAAGCATCAGGAACCCATAACATGCATATTTGCTTTTGATCTAACACTTCATAAGATATTCATCACTTGTTCACCTATCCCTTTGATATTCTCCTTCTTATATATTTTTAGGCCTTTCTCAATACCTTGGACCAAAACCACTTAGGACCAATACCTTGGACCAAATAACTCGGACCAATACCTTAGAACAAATACCTCAGACCAATACCTCAGACCAAATGCCTCAAGCTAATACCTTGGACCAAAACCTCAGACCAAATACCTCGGACTGAATATCTTCGACCAAAATCTCGGACCAAAGCCTTGATTTTCCATCCCATACGTGCTTTTCCTTATATGAAAGTGCGTGCATACGTATACGCTTCTTCTATTCCATGAACCTGCGTGTATATGCTACTTGGACAAGATGAACCAATGTATACTTCTTAAACCATTCTCTTTCTTCAATTTCTTGATTCTGATCTATAATCCTTTGTTCCTTCATCCTATTCTTTTGTACCATTACTTTGTTCCCTCTAAATAGACTTGTTATAATGTGATTTGCCATATTACTTCTGAAATGATTCCTTTGAACAGCCCTGCATTTTGTTACATCTGTAAACACAACTGCCATGCATTTTTTCAAATCTGATATCTCTCCTGTAGATTCATCTAGTTACATATATTCATCTAAATACCATATACAAGTGAGTTGTTCTGCTACAAGTGGGTTGCCATCAAGTACAACATATGTATCTTAATGCCAACAACAGCAATTGGTATTATTTCTTCTAACTAATAAATTAATTATTCATTTTATTACTAAGGCAACATCGAAATAAACACACTAGAGTCTTCAAAAATAAACTACGAAAGAAAAATAGCACTGGAAACTAAGAAAATCTAACACACACACACACACACAAATGACACCGTTATTTTTAGTCAAATGTCCCTGGAAAAACCCAACTTGGGAAAATAGGTGCAACAGTTGAGGGTTTTATTATTATGCAATAGTGAGAAATTATAAGTACAATTGGATGTCCAAAATGGCAATCCATTATAGGAAAAATGACCACAATTATTAGTGAGACAAATTTTGTCTCACCCAACATTGTTCTAGCTCCAAAACTAGTTGTGAATGGACTCCACAAAACCCTCGTGTCAACCTCTATGTCAAATCTGCACATGCACTAAAATGCTTTGTTTGGAACTACAATTGATTAATCCATCTGCCCAATCTAGCCGCAAAGAATGACATCATTGAGCCCTTCTGGAAATCTTCTCGGCCTCCAGCAACTAAATTGACCCTTTGTCTAGCTAAATCGAACTCTTCTTCTGAAACTTTTGCGCTAACACTGCGCAACATCACTAAGAAACTTGTCCTGTTGTAGCTAACTCTCTGGATCTAGAAATACTTTCCTCGAGACTCATTTTCCCTACCCATCAATATCTTTGCTTCTTCACTGAAGCTTGAACTCTCTAGCAACTCACTGTTGCTACTCTGGAAAATCAAATTCTTCAACTATGTCTAGTGTATCTAGTATGTTCTCCAACTTCCCATTGACTTCTTCTCATAATCCTTTATTGAAGCACCAACAGCTAAGATTAAAACTTAATCAAAGGCTAGGATCATATTGGAGTCAATCCATGTGAGTTTCTAGAGAATTATCACCTTGACTTAATTAATTCTAATTAATTAACCATATTCCCCAAGTCTAGACTTAGGAAATATTTAAAAATTGGTTAATAATCTAACTAAGCCATCTCTAGGTGGAATTTCCATAAACTATTTATGGGTTTTGGAGATCTCATGTATTCTAGCATCTCCACTAAATTTCATGGCTAGAACATATCCGATGCTACAAAAATGAACATGAACCAGTAATGAAAATGGTACATCATAAATCTAAACTTTAAAGAAGGATTACTAATTGAAACCAAGATGCATTATTTCTCTTCAAGATTCTCTTGTTTATTTAGCTTTTAACAAATGATTTTTCTTCTTCATTTATATTTTAACACCCATTGCTTAATTCTAAAACATATAAAATAGCAACTAAAGAAATAATAGAAAAATATTGTATGTATGTATGACTTTCAATGCATTGGGCTATTTTATGTTATCAAAGTTAAAATAAGGGCAGGGATTTGCATAAATAAGGAAAACCTCATTTTCATATGAAATGTATGATGTTATTGTTATGAATATAATTCATAATAAAATAAATAATGCAAATATAAATATAAAATAATAAACGATAAGCAATTAACTAATGATTAGTTAGTTAGTAATGAAGAGGCATGTCTTAGAGACATGGCCAGTCGTGAAAGGGCGCCTGCTTGGTATATAAGAGGGTCCTCATTCTCATTTGTACTCATCCTACATCAATTATTTATACAATTTACAATTTACAATTACTGACCTACAATGGATGTCTTTGTCTACGAAATATTTTAATATTTTTGCTGCATATACGACTTTTGATCATTACAATTATTCGAAAATATAATTTTTCCTAAGAGTTCAATATAATCTTTCTCTTTATTCATTTTCCTTGGGATGTTATCTTTGTTAATTATATTTATGAATGTTATAAACTAATGAAATCTTGTATGGATGAAATTGTGTCTTAGACCATTGTGAATAATTAATAGCCAACACACCATAAGATACATCCATAAGGAACATAATTAAGCAACACATATAAATGATATAAATAAGTGATTCCCCATAAGCAATGTACACAAGTGATGCATGTAAGTGTGACGCATAATTAATGTCATATGATACCTACCATAAGTCACGTAGTTGAGCATCAATGCACTCAAGAAATGCATACAAGCCATGATAGCCCATATTAGGTGTTGCACATAAGCAATGCACCATCAACAAATATAAATCAATGCACATAAGTGATGCACCATAAGTTACAGTTAATTAATGTTATTTATTGCTGAACATAATTGGCACACCATAAGAAACACACATAATCTAAACCGGCCTTTGCACACAATAGTTGCAATATATGGAAAGATATTTAAGGAACTTCTACCTTCTCTTAACCAATCCCATTGTTGACAAGAGGTTTATTCCTCTCTTCATGAAAAAATGTAGCATAAGAATAAATATGATAAGGTGGAGATAATAGAACATAGGAGGCCAAGAGTTGCGTGACAAAACTCCAACATGGTGAATTCAAACTTGAGTACATAAGTAGACAATGTAAGTAGACACACCATAATGACCTAGCATCACAAGTTGGAAATGTACATCAATGTATATTGAAGTAGAAAACCTAGTTGGTGGCAAAGGTTTTGTGTGAAAAATCTAATTGATGGCTAAGGCTAAGTGTGGAAAACCTCATTTTGTCCTAAGAAGTGAACGAAACCTAGAGTTCAATGAGCCTGAAATTTAATAATATGATGCTAGGATTTGTGATAGACTTGTATATCCTCGAATCACTAGTTGGAAATTTCCATTGACGTATATTGTCGTGGAATTTGAATAACCCTAATTTTATGGAATTTGAAAACCTTTCTTTTGTGAAAATTTAAAACACTAGTAATGTATAATTTGAAAAATCTAGTTTTGTGGAATTTGAAAACCCTTGTTTATGGATAAGGTTTATTATTTTGGTGGATTCCCTATCAATAGCTTGGAAAGTCTCACTTGTGCCAACTTGTACTAAACTACGTGGCTAAGGCTAAGAATAAGAAGGAAGAATAACATTAACTTAAAAAATTAAAAAAAGAGACCGTGTTGTAGAGTTGGTAGTTAATGCTAATTGTGGAAAATCTAGTTGATGGCTAAGGCTACAGCTAAGTGTGTAAATCCTATTTTATGGCAAAGGGTAAGTGTGGAAAACCATAGTTTCACTAAGCTAAGAGAAACTAATGTTCATATGAGAAGGCATATGCAAATAAAAATTTATGTATAATTTTAATGATTTTTATAAGGAAAAGTTGATAATAAATGAAGAATACATTGTAGCCATCTAGAAAAGGGTGTGCATAAGATGTTTAAGTGTTTTAAAGAGCACATAATAGACAAATGGATGTGCAACAAGAATTATAAAATTCAAGTAACGTCGTACTAGAAGTTTGAATGTCAAAATTCATTGTGGAATGGTTCATGACTAGAAAGGTAGCATGTAGAAGTGCATGAACGAACATATATATAGAATTGTAGGAATTAAGGAGGAAAATACATATACATGAGGAAAAAATAAAGTATGAGGAGTCCAAGAAAATGTTAGGGTTTTTTCCTCTTCTCACAATCTAGGCATGCAAGTGATGAAGATAGAGAGAATTAGATACATACACTTATTAAAGACATCCAAGGCACATTTTTCTAATAATCATTTGGGTGGTGTCCAAAATAATTGTTGTTATTATTAATGAGCATTCATGTGTCTATGATTCATTGGTTAACTTAGGAAAAACAAGGTAAAATGGAGTTTGGATCATTAATTAATAACAAATAAGAGTTGTTTATAAGTAAATTAAATAAAAAACATATGAAATACCAAATAATAGAAAAAAAATAAAAAATAAAAAATAAAAAGAAAAAGCATCCCACATGCTTGACTACTTACCTAAGGTCATTCAAGTAGACCATTGTGATCAATTCAAATACTAATGGTATGCATTAACTTCTCATGTTCGTGGTCAAGTAGGAAATAACATACCTTTGATGAGCTCTTGATTGGCATTGTGTTAATTTTTGGTATGTTCTATGCTAGAGCAATTTATTTAAATTTTCACAGTTAGCAATCACATCAGCATTAAGATAAACTATAGATAAAACTTAAATATAAATCACAGAAGACAAGCCAAGACAAGAGGACACAAGATATGGCGCTAGCCAGGGACAAACCCCACAATGTGTGGGGAAATCCTTTATCATATCTTCTTTTATGTTCTTCAAAGTTCAACAGAGAAAGAGAAAGAGAGAGAGAGATAATACATTTACAACAGAAGTCAACACTTTGACTTATCTAGATCTAGCATAGATCATTTCGTATAATGATGAGATCAGTTGAAGACATTCTACTTCAACTGATCCTCCAAGGTGATGGCTTCACCTATCGTAGTGCTGCATCTAAGTCCACTTGCTGCACCACTGTGTATGACACCATGTTGCACCAATCATAATTATCATCATGCTGCCCATGTCCATGATCTTTATCATGCTGCTCTTCATGTTCATGATCTTATAATGTTGTCTATGTTTATCATGCTATCCATGTATCTCATGATGCTATCCATGTTCTACATGCTGCCCATATATCTCATGATGTTGTCCATGTTCTACATGCTCATGAATATGCTGACACAATTCTACTGAAGATTGTTATAGTCATACCATTGACTACTATATCAACATTGCTGCCCTTCAAAGATGACAGCGTATATGTTCTGGCACCTTTATATTTCACTACGGCTCCCATCAACATTTCTACCCCTGACTGCGTTATATATGTCCAGATCACACATCAATACAATGTCCTTATCTTTATGCCACCGAAGTTTATATACATCACTATTGTTCATTATATTAGGGCTACATATGATTCATAATGAACAACATATTTGTACCTCCATGAATAGCGTATATGATCCATAATGATCAATGTATATACCCAACATGTATCTGATTTTAGTTTTGACTACGGTTACTCAGTGCGGATACTCGAGTTTGATTTTGACTGCGGCTACTTAGTGTGGATTTCCGAGTTTGATTTGACTACGGCTACTCAATGTGGATTTCCGAGTTTGGTTTTCCCTAATCATACCTTACGCTTTGATTTCGGACATAATGGGGATCCATATGACTGCGGTTTCATCATTACCCTTATGTGACTATGGTTGATCCTTTTATGACAATGGAATATCAGACTTCATAAACAGTGTGGATATGACTCTCATGCCCAGTGTATGCATTGCCAAGACTGCGTTAGGTTAATGCCATGACTGCTTTCACAATTGATTACATATAAGTCATGAGTCTTCTTGTCCGCGTAGAACCCTGTTGTGCATACATATATTGCTAGTCATCTCAGCTCATTACCAGCATATATATATATATATATATAACCATGAACAACATATAAGTGAG